>APFE030042741.1:82063-104212 GCA_000404065.3 Pinus taeda | reverse complement strand
TATTGATAAAATTGCCTTCCATTTTTCCTATATACCATGAAGATTCGCCCATTTATTATACTTATAAATTTAGGGGGTGTTCTTAAAATTTTCCCTGATAGACGCTGTTAAGTTGCTGCTGAGGGGTCTTATGCCGCATGAAGGTGTTCATCTTCTCTATGTTCCTGCAAATGAAAAATTGTAGGTTCATCATCCGCACCGTGGTAAAGTGCATAAGGAACCTGATGTGGTAGGCATATAGGCAAGAGAACCTCCCCTCACAGCTGAAGTACTTCATGATCAATTTCATGAGCAGAGCATACTCATCTTTCAAATATCTAAATGGAAAGATTCTTGTGAGCTGCCTCAAGAATCTGGTCTTAATGTAAGGGTCATAGTGTTGCCTATCCACCTTCGTTTTCTTATTCCACTATTCTCCAACATTTGGTATGCCTGTTGCCACTCAGATAGTTTCAGGTATCAATGTGAAGGTGACCCCGACCAAGATAGACTGTCCTCCATGTAGGTGAAGCACAAAAAGACGGGCCAACTCATGATGAACTCTAACATTAGCCACCCTTTGACAAAATTCAAAACATGATAGGTGTTGGAAGCATGACATGGCAAGAGGGAAGGCCTGCAATTCAGTGAGGGTAGTTGGCTCATCCCTAACATGTTTTCCACTCTTGTGATGTCTCCTCGGAGCCTGTTCTTCCAAGGATGAGTCACTGTGTGTCTCCATCTCATACTTTGATGAATGCTCTGATGCCATGACTGCTGTGTGTACTGTACTTAGGCTGCCCTTTGATGATGGTGTGAAGCTGGGTGCTTTGTGATATCTGTCAATTTGATGAGCTTCACAAGAAATTTGAGGAAATTTGGCACGGTTTTGGCCCTTTGTGGGTGTGCGCCGCGCACCAAACCCAATTCGCCGTGCCCGTTGAAAAAATGCACTGAGGGGTGCCTTTGTGTGCGTCGCGCCCTCTGTGTGCGTCGCGCCCCTGTGTATATGCGTCACGCTCCTAGAAACTGCCTCCAACTCACTCCAAACACGCACTTCACCTCTCAAACACTTTCCAATGTTTCCCTATGCACTTGATTTACACAATGACTTTGATTTTGTTGGAAACTTGTATATAAATACTTGGAAGTCATGGATTAAATTTTTGCTTCTTCAAAAACCCATTTTTCTAATGTTATGTTTTGACACTTTTTCACTGACTTAAAGCAACACTGATTTTCACTTTCCCTTTGAAATTTTAGCTCAAATGATGAAATTTTCGACACCCTTTGCAGGGATTGCATGACAAGAAATTTGGCCACAGAAACCATGATTGCACCTGAAGAAATCAACTGATGACGTTTTTGAAAATTTTATCACAAATGACACTGTTTGACTTTTCTTCAAAACAGAGTTTTGAAGAAGAGTCGAAGTCTATCACCATGACGATGAAACTCTCTGAATCATAACTGTGTAAGGGCCTCACTCTAGCCTGCATGGCTTTGGCTGAAGACCAAATTGATTAATCCCTCGACCTAATGATCGAAAATGACTTTTGTCCATTAAAGGACTAGATCTTGACTGTCGTGGACTTTGGTGATCATTGACAAAATACCTAAGCCAGCAGGAGCCAAACATGAGGGGAAATGAATAGCATGACATTTTCTGTCAAATTATGGCATGCACCTAGCGGAATGCAGCTGAGTGAATGGAGCAGGACTCCTAAAAATGAAATGCATAAAGAGTTTTGATCTCTGACGGAGGACTGACAAGACCAACTCTAACAGAGCCATTTCACGTAAGGTGATATATTTTATATGTTTTTTGCATTTAAAGCTTTCCCGTCACCTTTTTCTTATCATTACTCTTACCTCATGTATAAAATGCAAGAGCAAAGAATAGAGAAGTATACATAACAGTGTCCGGAATATCATGAGAAAGAAGGGTAAAGCTCCGAGTTTTGAAGATAAAGAAATGGCGCCCATATACACAGACACCACCTATAACAAAGATGTTGGCATTACTACTTGGGAGGCATGTACAGTCTACTCGAGGAGGAAAAACCCATGATAATGGAGGTTACAACTGCTGCAGGCTCACATGGGTCTTCTGAGGTGTCAATTACAGAACTAGCATGTTCATTCTTCCACCTGATAACGGCGAGGCCCAAAATATTTCCATACACAGACATGGTCAAATGGGTACTGGATAGTGCTGATATCACAAACAGACAATTTAAGACTCAGAGTCAAGGACTCATTTGCTCATTCACTCCGCAAGATCTGACGCTCATGTATCGTCTACCAAAGCCATGGGCAACTTATAACAAACAGTTCATGGAGAAGTTCGCTGAAGAAAATGAAGATTTGGTAGAATGCACCAAGGATTGGTCAAGAAGGGATGAACCACTAAAAAAGGATAAGTACGGTATGTATAGTATTGGTTCTCTCACCTCCCCATATTGCTTTGCTGCTGCTATGCTCTGTAGACTTTTTGGAAAGCCGGATGTTAACAAAATTTCATCTAAATGGCTTCCATTATTGGATGTCACCACTGATGCTACTATTGTGGATTGGGCTAAGATATTGTCCGACAACTTAGCCACAACCAATTTTGAATTACCGGTCCAAAAGAACTACTACTCAGAGGATTTATCCCGCTTTCTACTTGTCTGCTTATGTGATGGATGCAATATGTTATATTTCCATGTTTCCTCTAATGGGCTAGAAATAGACTACACAGGACCCCTTACCCATTCATATTTATTATAAAGAATTATGGGATTCCATTTTCATTCCGTATTTCTACAAGATTTTTCATGGAATCATGTTACCTTTGTACAAAATGTTGTATGATAAAGACGCTCCAAGATTTTCTCCCGATGCAGAGATCGATATGCTCCCTGTCGCGAGATGGTTCAGAGAAGAACTTTTCACATATGTCAGGGTATTCAGAAGTCTCACTTCCCCTCATGTCTTACCTTTATATATTCCTGATAAATTACTGCCACAAGAGATTGCTTATCAGACCTGCGGAGAAGGAGGTATGAGTAAAGATTTAAAGGACAAGAAGAAGGCCATTTGGCCGCAATTTCCTGTGGCCTGTGGGGCCTTTTCACGATTTGATGTAGGCCATGCATTCAAAGAAGTAAATAACATGTTATGTCTACGATTGTTTGAATTTCCAAGAAGACCGTTCAACCCTTCTGATATCGTTAAGAATTTCATTATTGCAGTCAAAATAAAAGTGTTTTCTAAAGAAGATGATCTTTTTGATGATATGTTTCAACATAAAAGTACACTTAAAGAAGTTCTACATTCGTCACAAATGCGATTTCCTCCAGCAGAATTTCAAGAGTTCAAAATGTACAGAGAAAGGAGGTTAGCTAATATCCCTTTGGATAAATTACGCTTGGAACCCGTAAGGGAAACAACTCCCAATATCAGTCTTAGTGGAAGTTTAGGCACAGACAGGTCTAAATCTAAGTCTGGGAGGGAAAAGTCAGAACACTCCAAGAGGTTCGAAAGTGACCATAATAAAAGGGAAGGGTCCATAAGAGATACTGCCCAGTCTAAGGAGCACCTAGAACAATAGGCTTTGACCTCTCCATAGGTAAATCTTCCCCCTCTCATCATCCAGCCACCACCAGTCAGAGCTGAGCTAGATAAAGAATGGGAAACATTCAATGACTTAATCAATACTGAAGGACAGAGCACAAAAACACCTGAAAGTAATGTACAGACAGTGGATGATATAGTCACAGGAACAATCAGCAATGTCCCAGAAATGGAACATATTCCCATTACCCCATCTTCTGAAATTATGCTCAAAATAGAGGAAATTCGACCTCTTGATGTATTTTACAGTTTGCAACATAAGGCCGTGGTGAGAAGACAAAGAAAGAAAAGGAAATTGGAAAGCGTACTCTCTCATGATGCAGAGAAATTAGACATCCTATGGCAAGATCCTACCATGGATCCGACTAAAAATCTAACTAAATTATCTCAGATCGCAGGAGCATATGCTTCTGTGACCATTGATAAATCATCTGAGGAACAACAATTACTGGAAGGAAAAGAACATCAAATACAGGTTTTGCAGCAACAGCTACAACAAGTCAGCGCCAACAGTGAAGCATAGAAATAGCTTGAAAGACTACAACAGGACTTTCAACAAATGCAGCTACAATACCAGAACAGTTTGTCTGAAAGAGAAAAACAATTACAAGTTATGCAAGAGATGCACAAGGATGTTCCTAAGCTTACAAAATACATCACAGAATCCATTTCCTTAAATGATCAACTACTGCAGCAACAAGAAGCATTATGCCAAACAATATCACAGTGGAGCTCTTATTGCGAAATAAGCGATAGAATTACTATTCAAGTCGTGGACTTGCGACATGATTACGATTTAATTGATAAAAGAGTTACTGAATATTTGGCTTGGCAGGAATCCGAGGAAGGAAAAATGGCAGGCACACCAATAATCAATGACACCCACAAAGAAATGCTCTTTAATAAGTGGGATGCACAGATCAGGAAAGCAGGACAAGTGGCAGAAGACGCAGCCACAACAACAAACAACGTCATCGACTACATCAATGAAAATTTACACACGGAAAATCTGATCTCAGAGACCACTCCATGGTATCTACCAAATGTACAACATCTACAGACAAGATGGAGACAAAAGGCTCAAGAAAAGGCAGAGTCCATCAAAAGATTAACCAAGTTGAATTGGGATTCTTACTGGACGTACTTGGTAAAACCACACAACCAGTGCATGACTCTCAAATGTACCATTAATTCTACCGAGAAGATGGCGCCAACACTTTCCAATTCCATTTTCGCAGGACAGCTAAAGTCGGAAGTCGGCCAATCAATTCTCCTCAAGCAAATGCTGAATGCTTGCAACCACAAGCAACATATACATAGATAGTTAGTTGTTATTTTTAATTTTACATTCAGTTTTAGTTTTAATTTTTCTTTATTTTTGCCTGAAATGAGGACGGGCATTTAAACCGCATCCTACATTTTTGTAATAAATTATTTTTAGATTTAGCAAGTAGCATTTAAACCCTTCTCGTGCATTTAGAGAAGGGTCCTAAAATTTGTCAAAAACTTGTCCTCAGAACATTCACTTTTTCACCCTCTGAGAAGGTTTTGATGAATGAATGGAATAGGATTTATTGATATCTGCATTTAATATCTACTACTGATGCTACACTTTTGTACTCTTAGTAGATGTTGGATCAAGAAGAGATAAATGATTATCGCTTGAAGCTCATGAGTAGAACTAGTTATAAATGGTACTTTTATCTCTTAACTATTTATGTTTATGTGTTAAGGTGATATTCATGTTCAGTTATTTATATATGAATGCGTGAATGCCTGAGTTATCATTTGGCACTTTTGTACGGTGATAGCTATTTATTTATGCTTAATATATGAGTAACTTATTATGCGGTATGTTTTTCATAATAGTTTCGTCTAAATTTTTATACGAAATGGTTTATCTTTATTGAATTATTTTCTCATAGCAATTGAATGATCTTTATTACCCATTTCCATTTGAAATCATTTTAGATCGCATAATTGAAAGACTACATTCCGGGTTAGCTTAGAATTAGATATTTCTGTTTATTAGAAAACAATTGCACGTTGTTAGATTAGATTTAGAATAAAAGCATTTTACTTAAAATTATTAGAAAGGAAATATCAATTCTCAACACACACACACAGATTGGGAAACTGGTCCCATATCACCAGTTAGACACACTATACCAAACGGAAAAGGAGCTGCTAACCAAGGTCTGGACCGGGTGGGTATCCCCCTTGTTGTAGACCCGATTTTCGGGGCTTCAACATATTTGGTGCTAGAAGGAGGGCCGCGAACTGTGAATGGCAAGTAAATCTAAATCTAAATACCATTCTGAGAGTAAATCGTCCTCATCATCTCCCCTGACTTCTCCATCACATTTAGAATATTTAAATCTTGAGCCAGAAGTCGATAAAACAACAACCACTACCACAAACCCGAACATTTCAGAGAAATCTACTATTGAACCTTTTGAAGTTGAATCTTTGATCCATAAACTTCAACAATTTTCTATATCACCTCAAAGATCTGAAAAATCTCAAGGTAGTGTGACTTCGCAATATAACCCTGCTCATCCTCTTACCATATTAAAGAGTGAAAAGTTTGGTATTGAGCCAACTGAGTTACCTCTACATACGAGGAACAGAGCAAGGAAATCACCTAAAGGGTCTAATAGCGAGACTCTTTCGTCATCGTCATCCATCTCAACCTCTCTATCATGAAGTCAACCATCCACCCCTCCAGTTTAGATTATTGTCCACCAGTCCACTGGAACTTCCACATCTCCTTCTCAATCATCTGGAACTGTAATATCCTCCTCTTCCCAACCACAGGGATCATCTTCTGCACTTTCCTCTGTTAGTAGTTCAACGATGGCCCGAACTCCATGGAATAACCCAGGGGAAGTCTTAATGCCTGCGCCTTTAAGTCAAATACAGGCCCATCCTGAAAAATGGCTGCCTAAATTCAATCTCGAAGCAGGCATGCTAGCAGAAGAACATATAAACAACTTTATGTTATCTATAAATTTCGATGGGGTTACTAAAGAAGATGTTGTCGTCCTACTTTTTCCTTACATTTCGCAAGGAGCAGACAGATCATGGTATTTCTCATTACCATCCAGATCAATTACTAGTTGGGATATCTTCCAAGAACAATTCTTGACTAAGTTTGGTGATGACAGGTCTACTGCGACATTGATCAATGACCTGTCTAACCTGAGGGCCGAGTCAAAGGAACCTATCAAAGATTTTAATTCACGTTTCAATAAACTTTAGAACAAAATTCCTACTACTTCCAAGCCTAGCGAAGAAGTGCGAAGTGAATGCTACATCTCCGCTTTACCATCAAACATAGCAATCTTCGTCGATAGGGTTAACAAAACAACTTTAGCTGACAATATGAAGGAAGAAATAGTGGTAGAGAAACATATCATAGCCCTATAAAATAAAAACATTGTTGATGAACGAAAATCTAAGAAGGTTACTTTTAAAGAAGATCCTAAAAAGAAACAATCGAAAGACCCATTCAATTTAGAAGGATTGTAGAAATTTTTGAAAACCATGTCTAACGAAATGGTTGACATTAAGAAACAAGTAGCAGAGACTTCCTCTAAAAAGCCATACAAGCCTTATAGAAGAAATCCTTCGACTAATTCAAAGCCTCCCAATGCTATCACAAGTGCTGAATCAGAAGAAGGAGAAGAGGAAATTGCTACCGAAGAGCCCACCGATGAAGAAGAAGTTGTAGAAGTACAAGGAATGTGGGATTTCATCCTCCCACATGAAGAGGATCAAGAGGCATCACCGGTTAGTACTAGAAGTAGAAATCAACTCGATCCTCCTCAACTTACTCCTAAGCCAAAGAGCGCAAGCTCAATGCCTAAGGATAAAGTCACAACTAAGAAGCCATCACCTAAGGCGACTCAAACAAGCCCAGTCCAAACAGATTCACCAACTCCATCTAAAACTTTGATTGTTTTTGATGAGATGGAGTATAATATCATAGAAGACATGAAGAAGACTAGCGCTACCATCACGTTTTACGAATTGAGCAAGTTAAAACATTAGCAAAAGGTACTTTTGAAAGAGTTACACGCAGTACCAGTTGCACATTTTCTCGCCGCTGTAATCTCTCAAGCTTTTCACGAGATGGGAAGACCTCCAACTAATGTGACTAATAAATTTGATCCAAATGATATCACTTTAATTCGAGGAAGGTCAAGATCTCATAGTCCCCCACTTCTTCTTACTTATGAAGTTTTCAACAAAAATTTGCATAATTGTTTAGTTGATTCTAAAGCTTCATCTAATATCTTACCTAAATCAATATGTGCAAAGTTGAATGTTCAACCTCAGAAATCTGCAGTGTGCATAGTTCACTTGGATCGGTCGCAAGTTGAAGTGATCAGTGAACTAAATCAGGTTACCATAAGGCTGTCATCTAGTCCAAAGGTATGTCAAGTTATCGAAATTTTAGTTGCAGATATTCTAGAATTTTATGGATTAATTCTTAGCCAAGATTAGTATGAAAAACTTCATGGATACTTTGCAACTGATTGGTCGCATATGTGGCTCCGTTACAATGGTAAACCAAATCAAATAAAGGATGAGCGAGAAAGACATCAGAAATATATAGTAATGGAATTGGAAGGAGAAAATGAACCTGTAGCATACAGCAACAATATAATTGGCAACTATTCTATTGACTCTTTCTTAGGAAATTTTAATGCTCATACTTTGCCTTACTTAGAACATTTTGTTTTATCTCAGGTAGAAACTTTTTCTCAAACAGATAGTTCTAAATGTATTAATTTTATAGATAGTCCTATAAATAAATCTTTATTTCGGAATTTATTTTCGATGGTTCTAAGTCTAACGAATGAGCAGGAGCAGGATGTGTGTTAATCAGTCTAGAAGGAAACAAAACTATGCTAACTTGTAGACTCGAATTCGATTTCACTAATAATACTGTAGAGTACGAAGCTTTAGTTGGAGGATTATACAAAGTAATCGAATTAGACATCAAATATCTACAAATTTTCGGAGATTATGAAATTGTTATCAGACAGGTACGAAATACTATACATTGTTTATCAGGCCATTTAAAGCATTATTAATCCTTAGTACAAGATCTGACTAAACCTTTTATAGCATTCAATATTTCATCAATTCCTAGACTCCAGAATGCTAGTGTCGACCTCTTGGCAAACGTAGCTTCTAAGCTCATTCCCTCAGAAGACCATAGCCCCAATAGATTTTCAGTCAAATTTATCTTTAGACCCTCGATTCCTGATAACATTACCAATTGGAGAATTTTCAATGATGACCCTGATATTGTAAGCTTTCTCACATCAAAGGGACCTTACACTAATCAGATTATAGATGAAGACCAACATGACAAACAATTGCACAAGATAACACTAATAATGCTATGCCAAAGTTAGTAGTCAAATTAGAAGACCTATATGATTTGAAAGATCGATTCAAAAGATGTACCAATTCAAAACTTCAAAGTTCAACTCTAAACTATGAATTAGTAAATCTAGGAACTGATACCAAGCCGCAAAATATCAACCTAGGTCTTAGCCTAGATCCTGAAGAAAAATTATCGTATGTTCGTCTCTTGAAACAATACAAAAGTGTCTTTGCCTGGAACTACCATGAACTTAAGACTTATGACACTTCTATCATCTAACATACTATCCTAATGATAAACGATGAAAAACCCATCCAGCAAAAGTTGAGAAAGATCCATCCTAATCTAGAAAACTAGATCAAGTCTGAACTCAATAAATTATTGAAAGCCAAAATTTCCATTCGGCATTATAAATGGGTTTCCAATATGGTTCTTGTAAAAAAGAAGAATGGAGACATTAGAATTTGCATTGACTTTCGAAATCTTAACAAAGCCTACCAAAAGGATAATTTTCCTTTGCCTCCTATCGAGCAAATATTACAGGCAGTTGCAGGATCAGAATTAGTGTCCTTTTTGGATGGTTTCTCTGGCTACAACCAAGTTTTGGTCCATCCTGATGATCAATTAAAGACCACCTTCAAAACCAAATGGGGTACTTATACATATCAGAAGATGCCTTTTGGTTTGATCAATGCTGGTGCCACATTTCAAAGGGCCATGGACATCGCATTTAAGGGATTAGTAAACAAATCAGTAGTAATCTACTTGGATGACATAACTGTGTATTCCAAAAAACGAGGCAATCATCTCAGAGATTTAAAACAGATCTTCCAACGTTGCCAAAGTTATGGAATTTCACTTAACCCAAGAAAGTCCTTTTTTTCATTAAGCGAAGGAAAACTTCTTGGATTTATAGTGTCAAAATCTAGAATCTATATTGATCCCAAGAGAATCAAGGAGATTTCCGAAATACCATTGCCTCACAACAAGAAAGCTATGCAATCCTTCCTTGGCCAAATTAATTTTGTTAAGAGATTTGTCCCAGATTTTTCAAGGATCATATCTCCCCTACAAGCAATGATTGAAAAGAATTCAATCTTCAAATGGGACCAAGACGAATATGAAGCATTCAATCTGGTTAAACAAAAAATTGTAAATGCTCCATCTTTAGCAACTCCAAATTTTTTCGATCCTTTCATTTTGTATACATTTTCCTCTGATAGATCATATGCTGTGATACTCACTCAAGAAAATTAAGACAAGGCAGAAGCTCCAATTGCCTTTTTCAGTTCAAATCTACAAGGGGTTGAATTAAATTATTGAGACGTCGAGAAACAAGCTTATGCTGTTTTCATGGCGATCAAACATTTTAGACACTTTCTGCTTAAAACCCATACAAAAATTGTAGTACCATTTCCAGCGGTAAGAAATCTCTTAGTACAGGAAGACGTGGGTGAGAAAAGAGCCAATTGGGTTATTGCCTTACAAGAATATGACGCTGAAAATAAACCAGCAAATATTGTAAAAGGTCAAGGCTTTTGCAAAATGCTGGCTAGAGCATCACTCATTTTCGAAATACCATCTACAAAAATACAAATGTATGAGGAACTCCATGATAGACCAGCAGGTGGACATTATGCTGGAGATGCTACTGCACATAAAATCTTGTGCGCAGAGTACTATTGGCCTACACTATTCAAAGATGTGCATAGCTATGTAAGGAAATGTCAAGTTTCTCAAACTGCTGCTAGGAGACTAAAGAAACCATCGTTTCCTTTGCAACCAATCAATATTGAGAAACCTTTTAATCAATGGGGATTGGATATAATAGGTGAGATCGTTCCTCACTCTTCTAAACAGCATAAGTATATCCTTATAGCTACAGATTATTTTACTAAACGGGTAGAAGCAACTCCTCTCAAAACAGCTAATGCCCAACACATCATTGATTTCATAGATCAATTCATAATCACTAGGTTTGGTTTACCCTCTGCTTTAATGTTTGATAATGCATCGTATTTCTTTGGAAATGCTATGATTGAATTTTCACTCAAAAGAGGTTTTAAACTTAAATACTCTACCAATTATTACCCACAGGGGAATGGATTAGTTGAATCAACGAATAAAAACTTAATCAGAATCATTAAGCGAACCATTGATCAAACTCATAAGAATTGGCACAAATCCTTAATATATGCTTTATGGGCAGACCAAATAACGCAGAAAGCCTCCATTGGCACTTCTCCCTTTAATTTAGTTTATGGGAAAGAAGTGGTCCTTCTAACTCATCTAGCAATTCCCTCTTTGGTCTTCGTTCAATATATTGATGAAACACCAACCTTTTCCTTATAGCTAAGGCAACTGCAAATCCTTAAGCTAGAAGAGCAATGAGAACAGGCTGAAATAACTCATGCTCATCACCAAGCATTAGTAAAATCTTCTTTTGATTCAAACATGATATCCAGAAAAGACTTTCAGATGGGAGATCTAGTTTTAAAATGGGACAAGGCTCATGAGGAAAAGGGCAAACATACAAAATTCCAATGAATATGGTTTCGCGCTTTCCAAATTGTAGAAATCATAGGTCCATCTACTTTTATGTTACAGGATTTAACAGGAAAAAGAGACATTTAACCTGGTAATGGGCAGATCCTCAAAAAATACTTTCCATAAGAGATCATTCTTCTATTTTTTGTAAATTAGTTTTTCCTTTATTTTGATAATAAAACTAGTTGTAAATGGTTATGTTTGGAATTCATGAAAAATACAAGTATTTCTTTTAGATTTTGTTTTTCGTTTGTATATAGAACTGATTTAGAAAATTGGTCATTATTATTTAAAGATACAGTCAAAGGCGATAAGCCAGAATATGACACTAGTTTCAACCTTGTAAAATTTTGATAAAAAATGACCTTTAGTGGGAATTTGTTTTATATCAGTCAAATGAAAGGTATCAATAACAAAACAAAGATTCTCTCTAGAAAAGCTCTTTCCAAAAACTCTACAATTGTCGTCCAAAGCTATTCTTAAGGAAACAATGACTTCCTCCCCACCTAGAGAATTACGAGCTTCAAGGAATAATATAGCAATACACTTTAACTTAAAGAATAGGAGGTCCCATCACGAGCTGACTTATCGTGATCATAGATATTATAGCTTGCTGACTTTGCCAAAACTGCATACCACAACAGGGCAATGACTCGAGATTATTACAATCAAAAGACAAGGGGTCTTATCTTGAGCCAGCTTATTCAGCAAAGTTATAAATCAGGTGAATGACACTATCATAATTTGGCTACCAAACCAAGGCATTGTTCTTTAAGGATTAAAAGAAAATGCAAGAAATAAGTGTGGATATGGATTTCTTTTTGAAAATTGTATATTTCTCCAAGTAGGATACATGATCATTGCTCGGTAATAGGTAACCCTGTCAAGGCTATAAACGCCTGCTGGCAACAGAGGCACTAGCTACGACAAATGAGCAAATTTAAAACTGATTTACAGAGAAGTCTTTGTTTTTATCTTTATAAACTAAGTAGTGACTGATGTAGATACAATGACTAGCTTTAGGAATAAAATAACCAAAGTTAAACATAGAAGAAACAAACTATCATAGACAGCTGAAAGCATGATGTACTTTATCTTTCTATAATAAAGTTTGATTTCCTAGAAAAGTTTTCTATTTTGGAAGTTTAGAAAATTCAAAAGAAAAGTAGAGATAACTAGTTCTTCCAAGTGAATCGCCAATTGTTGTGGCCAGCAACAACCCTCCTTCTTATTTAGTTTTATAACTAATACTAAATAAGTGGGGACCCTTGTTCGAAAGATTTTAAAAATTAATTAGGGCTTGTATTTCCTTTTTTAATAAAACTTACTATCATAAACTTAGGAGAATACCCTCGAAAAATATGAAAGACTTAAGTTTTATGATAAGTTAGAATAAAATCACTCCTTAAAGAATGTCACATCGAAAAAATGCAATGGATGCATTCCTACAAGTGGAATCCTAAGATTGTAAAATCGCGATGCAAAACCATGCACTTAAAAACACTCATCACATTGCATGCCCCGAATATCACTTAAAGCTGAAATGCCTCAAACCGTCGATATGCGATGGTGCATCTCGCGAATCGCATTTCGCAAAAAACGCAGTAACGGATGATTGTCATACGCAACGAATTAGTGATTTGAGATGTTGTGATCTGCGATATTGCAAAGCAAATCAGGAAATCGCCTCATCAGAGATCTACGGCGCTCGCTGTTCGAAAAATATTTTTCCAATATTTGATGCCCAATTATGCACATTAATGTTAATTAATGAGTTACTTGGAAATCATTAATGAAATATGGTTTTGATCTGATCGAGGAGCCATTTCACGTAAGGTGATATATTTTATATGTTTTCGACATTTAAATCTTTCCCGTCACCTTTTTCTTATCATTACTCTTACGTCATGTGTAAACTACAGGAGTGAAGAACAGAGAAGTATACATAGAAGTGTCCATAATATCATGGGAAAGAAGGGTAAAGCTCTGAGTTCTGAAGATAAAGAAATGATGCCCTTATACACAGACACCACCTGTAATAAAGATGTCAGCATTACTACTTTGGAAGGCATTGATAGTCTACTCGAGGAAGAAAAACCCAGGATAATGGAGGTTACAACTACTGCAGACTCACACGGGTCTTATGAGGCATCAATTACAGAACTAGCATGTTCATTCTTCTACCAGATAGCAGGAGGCCAAAAATTCTTCCATACACGGACATGGTCAAATGGGTACTGGATAGTGTTGATATCACAAATAGACAATTTAAAACTCAAGGTCAAGGACTCATTGGCTCATTTAATCCACAAGATTTGAGGCTCATGTATCATCTACCAAAGCCACAGGTGACTTATAACAAACAGTTCATCGAGAAGTTCGCTAAAGAAAATGAAGATTTTCCAGAATGCACCAAGGACTGGTCAAGAAGGGATGAACAACTAAAAAAGGATAAGCACGGTATGTATAGTACTAGTTCTCTCACCTCCCCATATTGCTTTGTTGCTACTATACTCTGTAGACTTTTTGGAAAGCCAGATGCTAACAAATTTTCATCTGAGTGGCTACCATTATTGGATGCTGCCACTAATGCTACTATTGTGGATTGGGCCAAGATATTGTCCGAAAATTTAGCCGCAGCCATTTTGAATTACCAATCCAAAAGAAATACTACTTAGAGGATTTATCCCCCTTTCTACTTTTCTGCTTATGTGATGGATGCAATATGTTATATTTCCAAGTTTCCTCTAATGGGCTAGAAATGGACTACACAGGATCCCTTACCCATTCATATTTATCACAAAGAATTATGGGATTCCAAGGTCATTCCGTATTTCTACAAAATTTGTCATGGAATCATGTTACCTCTGTACAAAATGTTGTATGATAAAGATGCTACAAGATTTTCTCCCAAAGTGGAGGTCAATATGATCCCCGTCGCGAGATGGTTCAGAGAAGAACTTTTCACATATGTTAGGGTATTCGGAAGTCTTTCTTTCCCTCATGTCTTACCTTTGTATGTTCCGGATAAATTACTGGCATGAGAGATTGCTTATCAGACCTGTGGAGAAGGAGGTATGAGTAAAGATTTGAAGGACAAAAAGAAGGCCATTTGGCCGCAATTTCCTATGGCTTGTGGGGCCCTTTCACTATTTGATGTAGGCCATGCATTCAAAGAAGTAAACAACATTTTATGTCTACGATTGTTCAAATTTCCAGGAAGACCGTTCAACCCTTCTGATATCATTAAGAATTTCAGTACTGCAGTCAAAATAAAAGTGTTTTCTAAAGAAGATGATCTTTTTGATGATATGTTTTTAAAGAAGTTCTGCATTCGTCCCAAATGCGATTTCCTCCACCAAAATTTAAAGAGTTCAAAATGTACAGAGAAAGGAGGTTAGCTAATATCCCTTTGGATAAATTATGCCTGGAACCCGTGAGGGAACCAACTCCCAGTATCAGAATCAGTGGAAGTTCAGGCACAGACAGTTCTAAATCTAAGTCTGGGAGGGAAACGTCAGAACACTCCAAGAGGTCTGAAAGTGACCATAATAAAAGCAAAGGGTCCGTAAGAGATATTGCCCAATCTAAGGAGTGCCCAGAACAACAGTTTTTGACCTCTCCATAGGTAAATCTTCCCCCTCTCATCGTCCAGCCACCACTAGTCAGAACTGAGTTAGATAAAGCATGGGAGACATTCAATGACTTAATCAATACTGAAGGACAGATCACAAAAAAACCTGAAAGTAATGTACAGACGGTGGATGATATAATCACAGGAACAATCAGCAATGTCCCAGAAATGGAACATATTCCCATTAACCCATCTTCTGAACTTATGCTCAAAATAGAGGAAATTCCTCCTCTTGATGTATTTACAGTCCACAGCATAAGGATGTTGTGAGAAGACAAAGAAAGAAAAGGAAATTGGAAAGCATACTCTCTCATGATGCAGAGAAATTAGACATCCTATGGCAAGATCCTACCACCGGTCCCACTGAAAATCTCACTAAATTATCTCAGATCATAGGAGCATATGCTTCTGCAACCATTGATAACGCATCTGAGGTATAGCAATTACTGAAAGAAAAAGAAGATCAAATACAAGTTTTTCAGCAACAGCTACAACAAGCCAGTGCCAACAGTGAAGCACAAAAGCAACTTGAAAGAATACAACAGGACTTTCAACAAATGCAGCTAGGATACCAGAACAGTTTGTCTGAAAGAGAAAAAAGTTACAGGTTATGCAAGAGATGCACAAGGATGATCCTAAGCTTATAGAATTCGTCACGGAATCCATTTCCTTAAATGATCAACTACTGCAGCAACAAGAAGCATTGTGCCAAAGAATATCACAGTGGAGCTCTGATTGCGAAATAAGCGATAGAATTACTAATCAAGTCATGGACTTGTGACATGATTACGATTTAATTGATAAAAGCGTTACTGAATATTTGGCTTGGTACGAATCCGAGGAACGAAAAAAGGCAGGCACACCCATAATCAATGGCACCCACAAAGAAATTCTCTTTAATAAGTGGGATGCATAGATCAGGAAAGTAGAACAGGTGGTAGAAGACGTAGCCACAGCAGCAAACAATGTCATTGACTGCATCAATGAAAATTTACATAGGGAAAATCTGATCTTAGAGACCACTCCAAGGTATCTAGCAAATGTACAGCATCTACAGACAAGCTAGAGACAGAAGGCTCAAGAAAAGGCAGATTCCATCAAAAGATTAACCAAGTTGAATTGGGATTGTTACTAGACATACTTGGTAAAACCACACAGCCAGTGCATGACTCTCAAATGTATCATTAATTTTTCCGAGAAGATGGTGACAGCACTTGCCGATTCTGTTTTCGCAAGACAGCTAAAGTCGGAAGTTGGCTCACAAACTCTCCTCAAGCAAATGCTGAATGCTTGCAACTACAAGGAATAGATACATAGATAGTTAGTTGTTAGTTTTAATTTTAGATTCAGATTTAGTTTTAATTTTGCTTTATTTTTTCCTGAAATGAGGACGGTCATTTAAACCGCATATTACACTTTTGTAATAAATTATTTTTAGATTTAGCTAGTAGTATTTAAACCCTTCTCATGCATTTAGAGAAGGGTCCTAAAGTTTTTCAAAAAATTGTCCTCAGAACATGCACTTTTTCACCCTCCGAGGAGGTTTTGATGAATGAATGGAACAGAATTTATTGATATCTGTGTTTAATATCTACTACTGATGTTGCACTTTTTTACTCTTAGTAGATGTTGGATTAAGAAGAGATAAATCATTATCGCTTGAAGCTCATGAGTAGAACTAGTTAGAAATGGTACTTTTATCTCTTAACTATTTCTGCTTATGTGTTAAGGTGATATTCATTTTCAGTTATTTATTTATGAATGCGTGAATGCTTGAGTTATCATTTGGAACTTTTGTATGGTGATAGCTATTTATTTATGCTTAATATATGAGTAACTTATTGTATGATATGTTTTTCATAACTGTTTCGTCTAACTTTTTATACGAAATGATTTATCTTTATTGAATTCTTTTCTCATAGCAGTTGAATGATCTTTATTACCAATTGCCATTTGAAATCATTTTAGATTGCATAACTGAAAGACTACATTCCGGGTTAGTTTAGAATTAGATATTTCTGTTTATTATAATACAATTGCATGTTGTTAGATTAGATTTAGAATAAAAGAATTTTACTTAAAATTATTAGAAAGGAAATATCAATTCTCAACACACACAAACATAGATTGGGAAACTGGTCCCATATTCCCAGTCGGACCCACTATACCAAACGGAAAAGGAGATGCTAACCAAGGTCCTGACCAGGTGGGTATCCCCCTTGTTGTAGACATGATTTTCGGGGCTTCAACATATTTGGCGCTAGAAGGAGGGCCCTGAACTGTGAATGGCAAGTAAAACTAAATCTAAATACCATTCTGAGAGTAAATCGCCCTCACCATCTCCCCCATCGCATTTAGAATCTTTAAATCTTGTGCCAAAAGTCGATAAAACAACAACCACTCCCACAAACCCGAACATTTCACAGAAATCTACTATTGAACCTCCTGAAGTTGAATCTTTGATCCATAAAGTTCAGCGATTTTCTATATCACCTCAAAGATCTAAAAAATCTCAAAGTAGTTTGACTTCGCAATATAACCCTGGTCATCCTCTTACCAGATTTAAGAGCGAAAAGTTTGGTATTGAGCCAACTAAGTTACCTATACCTACAAGGAAGAGAGCAAGGAAATCACCTAAAGGGTCTGATAGCGAGACTCTTTCGTTATCATCATCCATCTCAACCTCTCGATCACAAAGTCAACCATCCACCCCTCCACTTTAGATTATTGTCCACCAATCCACTGGAACTTCCACATCTCCTTCTCAATCATCTGGAACTGTAATATCCTCATTTTCCACCGCAGGGATCATCTTCTGCGCTTTCCTCTGTTAGTAGTTCAGTGATGGCCCAAACTCGATGGAATAACCCAGGGGAAGTCTTAATGCCTGCGCCCTCGAGTAAAATACGGGCCCATCCTGAAAAATGGATGCCTAAATTCAATCCTAAAGTAGGCATGCTAGCAGAAGAACATATAAACAACTTTATGTTATCTATAAATCTCAATGTGGTTACTAATGAAGACGCTGTCGTCTGACCTTTTCCTTACACTTTGCAAGGAGCAACCAGATCATGGTATTTCTCATTACCATCCAGATCAATTACTAGTTGGGATATCTTCCAAGAAGAATTCTTGACTATTTTCAGTGATGACAAGTCTACTATGACACTGATCAATGACCTGTCTAACCTTAGGGCTGAGTCAAAGGAACCTATCAAAGATTTTAATTCACATTTCAATAAAATTTTGAACAAAATTCCTACTACTTCCAAGCCTAGAGAAGAAGTGCGAAGTGAATGGTACATGTCTGCCTTACCATCAAACATAGCAATCTTCGTCGATAGGGCGAACAAAACAACTTTAGCTGACAATATGAAGGAAGCAATAGCGGTAGAGAAATGCATCATAGCCCTAGAAAAGAAAAACGTCATTGATGAATGAAAATCTAAGAAGGTTACTTTTAAAGAAGATCCCAATAAAAAAAAATAGAAAGACCCATTCGATTTAGAAGGATTGCAGAAAGTTTTGAAAACCATGTCTAACGAAGTGGTTGACATTAAGAAACAAGTAGCAGAGGCTTCCTCTAAAAAGCCATACAAGCCTTATAGAAGGAATCCTTTGACTAATTCAAAGCCTCCCAATGCTATCACAAGTGTTGAATTAGAAGACGAAGAAGAGGAAATTGCTACTGAAGAGCCCACCAATGAAGAAGAAGTTGTAGAAGTATGAGGAATGTGGGATTTCATCCTCCCAAACGAAGAGGATCAAGAGGCATCACCGATTAGTACTAGAAGTAGAAATAAACCCGATCCTCCTCAACCTACTCCTAAGCCAAAGAGTGCAAGCTCAATGCCTAAGGATAAGTCACAGCTAAGAAGACATCACCCAAAGCGACTCAAACAAGCCCAGTCCAAACAGATTCACCAACTCCATCTAAAACATTGATTGTTTCTGATGAGGTGCAGTATAATAGCATAGAAGACATGAAGAAGACTAGAGCTAACATCACTTTTTACGAATTGAGAAAGTTAAAACATCAACAAAAGGTAATTTTGTAAGAGTTACACGTAGTACTGGTTACACCTTTTCCTGTCGCTGTAATCTCGCAAGCTTCTCACGAGATGGGAAGACCTCCAACTAATGTGACTAATAAAGTTGATCCAAACAATATTGCTTTAATTGGAGGAAGGTCAAGATCTCATACTCCCCCATTTCTTCTTACTGATGAAGTTTTCAACAAAAAAATTACATAATTGTTTAGTTGATTCTGGAGCTTCATCTAATATCTTACCTAAATCAATATGTGTAAAGTGTTAGCCTCCTGCTGCAATAGGTTACTCATCTTTCATGATTGACATTTTCACATGCCAAATATGTCATACTTTGGATGCTGCAATTTTCCATATTTGCTACAGAAGCCAAAGAAGGATGCCATGAGAGTGTGCCAGTTCAAGTGCCACTGCTGTGTTCCAATTTTGATATACTATTCCATTTTTGAAGAATTTTCAGTTAAAGGGAGGTTCAAACAGCTTAATCTTGGTCTCCCTAGGATTCAATTTCTTGTTTTAGAATATAGAGAATCATTATCTGTCCAAACAGCTTAATCTTGGCAGATTCTTAGATAGGTAGAGAAACAAGGGTGCTCAACAGCTTAATCTGAGCCTTGGATGAAATAAGTGTAGATATAGATAGGAGGACAGTAAAAGAAAAATTGAAAAGCTGGGTTTGCTAGTTCAAGTGCACCCAAACCAAAAAGAAGAAAAAATGCTAGGTAAGTAGGCTGGGTAGGTAGTTTCGAGGTTGCAGAAGGTTGATTTGTGATCAATTTCATGTTTTCAAGTGTCATATCTGTTCAAGTCACAACTATCAGGCAGATTTCATATGGAGGACTTCAAGCGAGGCATGACTAACTTCCCCCTTCTTCCTTATTCCCCAAATCATTCACTAACTTCCCCAAAGAGGTCAAGATCTGCTTGATATCTCTTAGTTTCATCATTTTCATATCAATTTGCCTTGGTAAAGATCTGCTTTACTCAAGGAATGTTCATACTTCTTTCATGAATCAGTTGTCCCCTAATAGCCTAAGATTCACATACTTAGCGCTTTCTTATCACTTGTCATACTAACTACTAACTTTACTATATAGCTCCCTACCTATCTCCCCTTCCCCTACTAAAATTATGTTAAATAACTCCCCTATATACTTATCCCCTCCCCCTGGTTGAAAAATAACCATAAAGTAACATTTGGGAATTGCTAAGTTTATCTGAAACTTAGCAAGAACCATGCTTTTGTCTCAAAAAACCATCTCCCAATGCTAAGGACCCCTTCTGATGCATTAAGTCCCTCCTCCAAAGTACAAAAACCCATTAGCAATGCCCTTGGACTCATTCCATGGCATAAATTCCTCCTTCTGATGCACAAAACCCACGCTCCGTCCCTTTTTCTAAACCCCCGCATGTAAATATTTGACCCTGCGCACGTTTAACCCCAAAAAACCCACTTTTCTAAAGTTTCCTACCCCCCGCCGAATTAAAAAATTAAAATGATTGGCGCGCGGGCCCCGTCCTTATCCATCCACCGCCTTACCTTATCCGCCAGCCGTGAGATCTGGCACGCCCGAGATCTACGGTGGGCGGGTCCTTTTGTGCCCGACATGCCGAGGGTTAGGGCCCGGGAGATCGGCGGTTTTGCCGTCGCACTCCCGCCACGCGTCGCCCTCCCAGCTGCGGCGGAGGCCCCCTCCCCAATACCGCCCAGGCGCAAAAGTGGTGCACTACAAACCAAAAACCACCCTCCCCTCAAGTGACGTAAGCACCACGTCACCCGCCACATTGCCGCCACCTCACCCCTTCCTGCCTGTGCCTTGCTGACATCACCCTGCCACCGTGTCCCTGCCACATCATCACTCTACCGTACTGCCATGTCACCCCGCTGACGTCACCCTGCTGACATCATCACCATACAAGGGGGTCCCACTGCTGACGTCATGCTGACGTCACCCACTGAAAAAACGCACAAGTGCAAAATCAAAGCTTCAGAAGCCCGAAATGAAAAATAGAGGTAGTTTTCGATGTGCGATTAGTGCTTAGCGCTAATCATGCATCGCTACGGGAAATGGGCCAAAATGGGGAATCTTTTGATTCCGCAGTCGTTATTGTGCCGAAAAGGGCAGAAAAGGGCCGATTTTGCAGTTTTTAGGATATCAGCAGAGAGAGAGAGTGTCCCGATTCAATTATCAAAGAGTGTCAGGGGAGATGAAGCCCAATTTAATGCCAAAGAGTATCAGTGTTGCGGCAAAGCATATCAATGAAGATTTTCTCAGTGCTCGAATCTGATAAAACATTAAAGAGCCCCCAGCAAGTCAAAGAAACAGTAAAAGCCATTTAAAGCCTCTCAAATCACAGTTACTACACATCAAAGTCACATGAGATCAGTGAACCAAAGCTCAAAGCACAGTTATTGCAGAAGCACTGCACCAAGTCACAAAGGACACTACATTAACTCATTTTTGATCCAGCTACCTCTGGCGCAGCTCAAATAGATAGTTACTTGCATTTAATTTCAGTACAAGTTTAGATTTAAAAGCTTTTCCCGCAGACCTGTTTAGGTCGGCTGTAATAAATATTTTTGGATATTTACCCTATAAAGACCGCCCTAAACAATGTAATGAGGGTTGGTTGTTGTTGGTTGGTTTTTTTGCTTAAGGAGAGACTCGCACTGTATATCTGAGAATTTCTATAATCAAAGACTGCTTACGAGCTTGGAGAATGAACTGTCTGATGTGTTGTTAATGTTTCTGAAGATTGAATGAGGGAAATCCTGTGCTGTTTTATGAATCAATAAGTATTCCTTACCTCTGTTGCTTTCAATTTCACATATGCTTAAGTTGCAGAACAAAATTCTGGTTTAGAATTTGCTTACCTGCACTCTATGCTCAGTTTCTGTGGCTTCTTAATGTTTTCCTCTT
>APFE030042741.1:46483-74988 GCA_000404065.3 Pinus taeda | reverse complement strand
CATAATGCTATGTTTGACTCAGGTGCCTCACACAATCTTATGCCCAAAGCTGTAATGGAAAAGCTAAACCTTGATGTCACAAGACCCTACAAAGATCTATACTCCTTGGACTAAAGTCAGGTCAAGTGTTTAGGCTTAATCAAAGACCTTTGTGTGTCTTTAGTCCAATTTCCCAACAAGGCAATCCTAATGGATGTAGTAGTTGCTGACATTCCAACAAAATATGGCATGCTCCTATCAAGATCAAGGGGAGCAAAACTCCAAGGATCCCTCCAACTCGACCTCTCTTATGCCACTATTTATGTCTTTAGGCGACCAAAGAGACTGTATAGAGAAACACTCATGAAGTATGTGGTAAGTAGTGAGGAAAAGCCCCAAAATTTTCCAATTTACTAAATCCATTCTGATATGGATTCATTTATTCTTTTTAATGATGACACCAACCCTCCAACTAATGAGAAACCTTTAGCTTTATAGCTAGAGACACGCATAAATGAAGAATCGGTTGCCCATGCCCATGAAATGGTCACAACAATCAAGGCAACCAGCAGACAAGAAGAACCTCCTCAAACAGAAATTGTAAATTTGTCCAATCCTAAAATGACCAAAACTCTTAACACAAACCAAAAGCAAGAAATTACATGGTATTTAGAGTTCGATGGTTCTGTCGACAAGTTAGGAGCAGGGGCAGGTGTATGGATTCCCAATACACATGACAATCATGCAGAGGGCCATGCCTACAGACTAAATTTCAGATGTACCAATAACATGGCAGAGTATGAAGCTCTCCTCCTAGGCCTAAAATTGCTCAAAGTCCTAGGAGCTGCAAAAGTGTCCATTCTAGGTGACTCCGATTTAATCATACAACAAATGAAAGGTAACTTTGTTACTAATGACAATAGAATGAGGGCCTATAGGACCGCTGCCATAGAAATACTTAATACCTTCACTGAATCTGAGCTAGCCAAGATTTCTAGAAACCATAACATACATGCACACAGCCTAGCCACTTTTGCTAGTACATGCAAGCTTCCCTTTGAGCCAAATCACCATTTTACTGCTGAGATAAAACATAGGCCCGTTGTTCCTAACAATATTAGAGATTGGAAAGTATTTGAAAATGATGCCTAGATTAACAATTTCCTCACTCTTGAAGGCGAGTTTTCAAATTCAAACATTGACATGGAGGCCATGAACGATTCCCAACAACAAAACTATGAAAATCAGCAGGCTGTAATAGCTGCAACAGCAAAACAAATTCTAAACCCAATTGTTTTTGACAATGCTAATATAGAAGAGCTGAAACAAATGCATTTAGAGGAAACAGCCAAAGCAGAGGATGAGTTCATTGATCTAAAGAATAACTTTTTACCTGCTGGCCTTACTCCATTAGAAGACATGTTCGATGATAATGATGTGCCCAAAAAGACAAAAATGGAGCCTTTAAATGCTGCTATAGAAAAACACAACATAGGGACAACAGAGAAGCCCAAAATGATTAAATTGTCTAAAAATATGCCCCCTAATCAAAAACCAAAGTATGTGGATTTGTTCAAAGAGTTCCAAGATGTATTTGCTTGGAGTTATGAGGACTTGAAGTCCTATGACACCTCAATGAGTCAACATACCATTCCCTTAAAACCAAATCAAAATCCATTCAAGCAGAAACTTAGAAGAATAAATCCTATGCTTCTTCCTCTCATTGAAAAAGAAGTAAAGAGAATGTTTGAAGCTGGTATCATAGCACCCATCAGATTTTCTGAATGGGTATCCAATCTAGTCCCCACAAGGAAAAAATCAGGGGAAATCAGATTGTGTGTAGACCTAAGAAATTTAAACCAGGTCTCTTTAAAAGACCACTACCCTTTACCTAAAATGGACCACATCTTACAAAGAGTAGTGGGTTCCTCTAGAATTTCTTTACTAGATGGATTTTCAGGTTTCAATCAAATACTTGTTCACCCGGGTGACCAAGACAAGACAGCCTTTACCACATCGTGGGGAACATTTAAGTATGTTAAAATCCTGTTCGGGCTAAAAAACGCTGGTGCCACCTTTCAAAGGGAAATGGATATTGCATTTGCCAAGGAAATCCATGAATTCCTTGTTGTCTATCTTGATGACTTAACCGCTTTCTCCAAATCTGATCAAGAACACCTCAAGCACTTAAGGAAGATCTTCATGACATGCAGGAAATATGGCATTTCCTTGAACCCCAAGAAGTCCTTGTTTGGCCTTGAGGAAGGTAAGTTTTTAAGCCACATCATCTCAAAAGACGGTATCAGAATTGATCCGGAAAGAATTCAAGCAATCCTTCAAATTCCATACCCAAGAAACATAAAAGAGTTGCAAGGATTCCTTGGAAAGATCAATTTCCTAAGGAGATTTATCCCAAACTTAGCAGAACTGATAATACTGTTAAGTAACATGTTAAAAAAGGATGCTAAGGTAAGATGGTCTCTGGAAACCAAGAAGGCTTTTGAGAGTATCAAAGCTACCTTGACTCAAATGCTCGTACTCACAAGTCCACAGTTTGATAAGGATTTTATCATCTTTTCCTTTTCTTCAGAACACACCATAGCTGTTGTCCTTCTGCAAAAGGATGACCAAGGAAATGAAAAACCAATCGCATTTTTCAGCTGAGCCTTAAGAGATGCACCCTTGAAATAACAAATCATGGAAAAGCAGGCCTATGCCCTTGTCAAGGCCATTAAAGATTTCAGAGTTTATATTTTGTATTCACATGTGATCGCATATGTCCCAAAATCTGTTGTAAAAGACATATTAACTCAAGAGGGACTAGAAGGCAAAAGAGGAAAATGGATTGCTAGTATCCTTGAATATGGCATCGAGATAAAACCCACAAAACTGATAAAGGGACAAGGTCTGGCCAAACTAATGTCCGAAACAAACTTTTAGGCCTTAGACATTAACCAACTGGACAACGAACAGGAGCTGGTGACTCCACAGATCAGTGAAACCTTTTTACAATCCACATGGTATGCCGATATTTGCTATGTATTGTTAAACCTGTGTGCTCCCCCAGGATTGTCTAGAACCAAAAAGAGATTCTTAAAAATGAAAGCATCAAAGTTTTGTGTCTTAGATGGTGCCCTGTTTTGGAAAAATCATGAAGGCATATTACTAAACTGTTTAACCATAAATGAAACCAACAGTGTCATGAAAGAGTTCCATGCAGGGGACTGTGGAGGGCATCTATATTGGAAGTCCACCGCTGACAAGATTTTAAGGGCTGGTTATTATTGGCCCTCTCTATTTGGAGATGTCAAAAAATTTGTTGTTTCATGTCACAAATGGCAAATATTTGAAGGAAAAAGAAAACTGCTCCCTTTTCCCCTTAAGCCTATTTCAACCGAACAACCTTTTCAACAATGGGGTCTTGACTTCATAGGTGAAATCCATCCCTCTTCTTTAGGCCAGCACAAGTGGATTTTAATAGCCACCGACTATTTCACCAAGTGGATTGAAGCCATCCCATGTAGGCAAGCCAATGACTCCACTATTATCAGATTCCTTGAGGACAATATCCTTTCCAGATTTGGCTGCCCTGAGAAAATCATCACTGACAATGCTGTTGCCTTCAAATCCGAAAAAATGATCAACTTCTGCCATAAATTTCACATTACCTTGGGCCACTCTACAACCTACTACCCTCAAGGTAATGGCCTGGCCGAATCATCCAACAAAAGCCTCATCAACATCATAAAGAAAGTGCTGGAAGAAAACACAAAGAACTGGCATAGGAAGCTCACAAATGCCTTGTGGGCAGACAAACTTTCAACCAAGAGATCCATTGGGATGAGCCCTTATGAGCTAGTATATGGCTTAGAAGCCAGATTTCCTTCATCTTTGGGCATTCCTACTATCAAACTATTACAGAAAATACAAGCTGAACCAAATGACATTCAAAGAAGAATTAGTCAGACCATTCATCTTCAGCAAATCAGAGAGCAAGTGTATCACAGAGCTCAGATTTTGCAGGAGAAGCTCAAAAATATGTTTGATAAGAGAGCCAAGGCTGAGGATTTTTGTGTTCGCAGCAAAGTTCTAAGGTGGGATTCACGAAGAGAAGACAAGGGCAAACATGCAAAATTTGATTTTCTTTGGAAAGGTCCATTCATTATCACCGCAGTGCAAGGAAATAACACATATTTCCTCAAATCTGTATATGGTAGCTTAGCTAAAGAGGGCCCTGTAAATGGTCGGATGTTAAAGCATTATCATGATCCCTTTTGTTAAGAATAACCCAGCATTATCATTTCTGTACAAAAAGTTTGTATATATCAGCATTTTATTTTATTTTTGTGTAGCAGTCCAAATGATAGAGCATGCAGAAGAAAGCAGGCAGTGCTACACAACTCATAAACATTTCAGTTAAGGGAAAGTGTTGTTCTCATTCCACAGTTTCAATTTATTTAACAGTCAACACTGAGAAATTTCAATCTACAGCAAAAATAGAAGATCAAGGTAGTCTGACCTACTGTTCTTGACTTTTCTCAAGGAAAAGCCATCCCCAAGTGGAGCCACTGTTAGCCTGCTATTGCAGTAGGTTACTCATCTTTCATGATTAACATTTTTACATGCCAAATATGTCATACTTTGCATGCTGCAATTTTCCATATTTGCTACAGAAGCCAAAGAAGGATGCCATGAGAGTGTGCCATTTCAAGTGCCACTGCTGTGTTCCAATTTTGATATACTATTCCATTTTTGAAGAATTTTCAGTTAAAGGGAGGTCCAAACAGCTTAATCTTGGTCTCCCTAGGTTTCAATTTCTTGTTTTAGAATATAGAGAATCATTATCTGTCCAAACAGCTTAATCTTGGCAGATTCTTAGATAGGTAGAGAAACAAGGGTGCTCAACAGCTTAATCTGAGCCCCTGGATGAAATAAGTGTAGATATAGATAGGAGGACGGTAAAAGAAAAATTGAAAAGCTGGGTTTGCTAGTTCAAGTGTACCCAAACCAAAAATAAGAAAAAATGCTAGGTAAGTAGGCTGGGTAGGTAGTTTAGAGGTTGCAGAAGGTTGATTTGTGATCAATTTCATGTTTTCAAGTGTCATATCTGTTCAAGTCACAACTATCAGGCAGATTTCATATGGAGGACTTCAAGCGAGGGATGACTAACTTCCCCTTTCTTCCTTATTCCCCAAGTCATTCACTAACTTCCCCAAAGAGGTCAAGATCTGCTTGATATCTCTTAGTTTCATCATTTTCATATCAATTTGCCTTGGTAAAGATCTGCTTTACTCAAGGAATGTTCATAATTATTTCATGAATCAGTTGTCCCCTAATAGCCTAAGATTCACATACTTATCACTTTCTTATCACTTGTCATACTAACTACTAACTTTACTATATAGCTCCCTATCTATCTCCCCTTCCCCTACTAAAATTATGTTAAATAACTCCCCTATATACTGATCCCCTCCCCCTGGTTGAAAAATAACCATAAAGTAACATTTGGGAATTACTAAGTTTATCTGAAACTTAGCAAGAACCCTCCTTTTGTCTCAAAAAACCATCTCCCAATGCTAAGGACCCCTTCCGATGCATTAAGTCCCTCCTCCAAAGTACAAAAACCCCTTAGCAATGCCCTTGGACTCATTCCATGGCATAAATTCCTCCTTCTGATGCACAAAACCCATGCTCCGTCCCTTTTTCTAAATCCCCGCATGTAAATATTTGACCCCGCGCACGTTTAACCCCAAAAAACCCACTTTTCTAAAGTTTCCTACCCCCCGCCGAATTAAAAAATTAAAATGATTGGCACGCACGCTCCGTCCTTATCCATCCGCCGCCTTACCTTATCTGCCAGCCGTCAGATGTGGCACGCCCGAGATCTATGGTGGGTGGGTCTTTTTGTGCCCCGACATGCAGAGGGTTAGCGCCCGGGAGATCGGCGGTTTTGCCATCTTACTCCCGCCACGGGTCACCCTCCCGGCTGTGGCAGAGGCCCCCTCCCTAATACCGCCCAGACACAAAAGCGGTGCGCCACAAACCAAAAACCTCCCTCCCCTCGAGTGACGTAAGCACCACGTCACCCGCCACGTTGCCGCCAACTCACCCCTTCCTGCCTGCGCCTTGCTGACATCACCCTGCCACCGTGTCCCTGCCACGTCATCACTCTACCGTACTACCACGTCAACCTGCTGACGTCACCCTGCTGAAATCATCACCGTACAAGGGGATCCCACTGCTGACGTCATTCTGACTACACCCGCTGAAAAAACAGGCAAGTGCAAAATCAAAGCTTCGGAAGCCCGGAATGAAAAACAGAGGTAGTTTTCGATAGATAAAGGGCGAAAGTTGCAGAAGTGGGTGAAATTTGCAGAAATATGACCAGAATGATTTTATTGATATATGGCTGTGAACATTACAAAGGGGGCGAAAGTTGCAGAAATATGACCAGAATGATTTTATTGATATATCGCTGTGAACATTACAAAGGGATCTCTTTCCTCACATAGACTGTTGCAGCATTTAGTAGATATGAGTTAACCGAAGCATAACAGATCTATAGGCTACCTGGCATGCGAACAGAGTGAGTATCGAAGATCAAAACTTACAGACGCCTATACTGATCTGGCCACTTTAGGTTCACACCAGCGTCAAGCACTGATGTGCAGGCTTCTCGAATCACCTAGAGACTTTGAACTCGGCTCGTGTTGCAAGCAGATCAGACAGTATGTCCGCAGATGCAGAGCAGGAGGAAAATTCGACTCAGACTACTTGACTCTCAGACTCTTGATTTCCGAATGCCCCCTTCCCCTCCCAATGCTAGTATTTATAGTCTCTTAGTAGGTAAACTGGTTGAAATTTTTACCGGAAACCTGCGACAGGAGGAATCTCCTTTTGGTATGAATATCACGCAGGAAATCATATCCAAAGGACTAACAGTAAGGAGCTTAGCTAAAAGATTCGGGAAAGTGGGTACTACCACCTGTTATCTCGTCCCTTAAAGGCAGTGCCATGTGGGGACCGAATCTGACACGAACAAGAGAGTATGAACAGTAGACGTGACAGCCAGAATATAGGACATTGGCTCAAAATAATTACACAGTGGATATTTTTTAGAAAAACCCACGAAAAAGTAGAATATGTATAATAGACAAGATGGCCAGAAACTAGGCCATGGGCTTATTACAAAGTGGATATTTTAAAGAAAAGCCCACGAAAACTAGAAATGTACATGATATCATATGAGTGATCATATACATCAATCACTATTATATTGCCATTCGTCTGAATCAATATATGCTCTTTCTGCTTCATCCATTTCTAAAAGTTGGTCTATGTCAGGGGCAAATATATCATTTGGCAAGGAATCGTCAAGCCATGGAGGTGCTACTTCCAAAAAACAGCAGAAAAATGGAAAATGGAATATATTTGCTGGTCTCATCCTGGGATCTGTAGAAATTTCTCCATGGAAGCTGACCTTCACACTGAATGATGGTTCGTCTTGTTGACTGTCTAGTAGGGCTACTTCTGTTTCAGTATGAAGAAATTCAAACTCTACAGTATAGTCATATTGAGCAGCAATATGAATCTCCCACATTAAAGTGCTAATGGTTTCCCGGAAATTAAAATTGCAAATATGCTCACTCCTAGGCATGTACTTGAACATAAACAACTTAAACTAGGGACTCCACCAATTATTTCCACTATCTCACTGTGTTGCATATGCAATGACTCTAACATATCCCTGTATTCTGGCCCTCTGATGCCTAGAGAAATAATCTTGCCATGTCCAATCTGTATTTTGGATAAAACCAAAACAGATAGGAACTAGCCCTCTAGAATGTGAGTAATAGACATGCCATGGCCTTTCTCTATAAGGTGACTCACTAAGATAAGCTACCATGCCAGACTCTGAATCAAACCACTTCTGCAAAATGATTTGGATGACTTCGACTGGTAATGATTTAACTCTTAAAACAAAACAATCCCAACAGAATTCATATTTACACTAACTACAGATCGAGATTGAACAAATTTTTGACTGACAGACACTAGACTGGACTGGACTTTTACTCGAAGAACTTTCTCCTTTGTACAGGGGTCTGAACATCTTGATGTCTTTAATTTCTGGAGCTCTTTCTCTTCTCAACATGTCTGCTAGGTAGTTTTCATCACCTGATTTGTAGACGATGTCAAAATAAAATCCTTCTAGCCACAGAGCCCATCTTAGAATCCTGGTATTTCCTTGTTCTAACAATTTTTTGTTAGCCAAAATGCTTTTCATGTGCTTCAGATCAGTTCTAACCAAAAACCTAACACTCTTCAAGAACGATCTGAATCTTTGGATTCCTCTTTTGACAACAAGTATTTCTTTGTGGGAGGATGGATACTTGACCTCTGTGTTATGAAAAGTACCAGAGGCATATGCACAGACAAGTTCTTTCTTTCCATGTTTTTGTAACAACGCTGCAGCGCATGTATGATCAGATGCATCTGTTTCAAGAATGAATGGAAGATTAGTAACAGGTAGTCTCAATTTAGGAGGTTCTCTAATTTTGATTTTTATGTTTCTTACCATTGTATTCATTTCATTGGACCATCCAATTTTTTCTTTCCTCAGTCTTTTCTGCAAAACCTTGGTATCTTCAGATTGCTTTTCATAGAATTCCCGGATGTAATTTAAGCAACCTAAAAATCTCTGAAGCATCTTTTTATCAAGGAGAATATCAGGGAACTTTAAAAAATGGAGAAGGACATGAGGCTGGAGCTCGATATGACCCTGTTCTATATGCAATCCTAAGTAGTCTATTCTGACTTTTCCAATCTGAAAATTCTCTTCTGAGTCAGATAGAACTAAACCATGCTTGTAAACCATTTCATAAAAATTTTCTAAATGCATCTTGTGAGTATTTACATCCTTACTAAACACAAGCAAATCATCAATATATACAATTACATATTCTACCCCTCCAAAAATATCTTCCATCCTTTTTTGAAATTCAGACGGAGCATTTTTTAATCCAAATGGCATGACTGTCCATTGATATTGGCTATGCGGAACCGTGAAGGCTGTTTTATACCTGTCTTCTGGAAGAATGCCAATTTGCCAAAAGCCACTTTTAAGATCAAATTTGCTGAAAGCATTGGCATTAGCTATTTTAGCAAGAAACAATTCTTTATTGGGAAGAGGATACCTGATAGGCATGAAAGCCTCATTCAATATTTTGTAATTAATTACCAACCTCTTCTTGCCACATTTTTTCTCACTATGTTTGTTGACATAGAAAGTTGGGCAGGCCCATGGACTTTTGCAGGGTTCAATCAGCTTTTGTTGTAGCAGTTGTTGAATTTCTTGTTTGCACAAGGCTTGTTCAGTGGGTGAAATATGATTAGCACTTTCTTTCTGTGCTTTAGGAACATACCCCTCTTTATAAGGTAATGCTACAAAATATTTTTCCCTGGTCCAGAAAGCATCTGGCCTGCTTGTTGTGCAATCTTGGTGTAGCTTATCCGAGATTGCCTGTAATGTCTTCTGTCCGTGTATTTCTGCATGTTTGACAATTTTTTGAATCTTTGTAAGATTATGCATAGTGTCCTGCAAATTATCTTCTTCACTAGGATTGACCTTAAGCTGTTACTCATTCTTTGCAGGAATTATAATTGGTCCCTCATTAGTGGCAAATGTAATGGAATCTTTTCCAAAGGTAACTGGGAGGAATCTTTTCAAAAAATCTTGCCCTAACAAGACATCTGATCCTATATCAAAACTGTACAATGTAACATAAGTCTGTACATGATTCAAATAAACTGGAAAATCAGGGGATATATAGTTAATCTCCATCAATTCTTTATTTACAGCTCTGAAGGACAGTTTGGTAGGCTGCCAATAATAAGAAGGAATTGCACCAAACTTGCAGCAACTCCACATTGCTCCAGAATCAATTTGTGCATCTAAAGTGTATTCCTTTACGTTTGGCAATTTTATTTTCAGAGGGATTACCACTTTATCTCCTATTCCCATGATGTTTACCAAATATACTTCCTTAGATTTCATGGGCATTTCTTCTGGAATATCCTTCAGCAGAATTCTCGCCAATTTAGAATTAACATCATCATATTCAGAAATAAGATTTTGGAGTTTGGCTGATAATTGCACCATTCCTGATCTTGTTAAATTAATAGATGATTCCAAACTGCTAATTTTCCTCTTGAGAGTATTGATTTCATCCATACCTGTATCTTGAGAAGCTTTTGTAATACTCAATGGTTTGAACATTGAATCAAACTCTCTTGTCTCGAAATACTCATCCTCAGTGACCCTTTTGGAAGGCAATTGTTTTTCTAAACTCTCCAGCTTTTCTTTCAATCTTCTCCTGGCTATTAACTGGGATGGTGCAAGATGGGCTAGCTGTGCCTTTATATCATTAATATGATTTTGAAAATTATCTGTTTTATTGAAGAAAAACATCTTAATGTCAGCAATAAAAGTTTCATCAGAGTCAGAGGAATCAGATTCTAACCTTATTTTGCTGATGTTAAGTAAATCATCAACGTCTGAATTAGAAGAATCACTGGATATTTCAAAATATTCTCCATCTGAGTGGGATATGAGATCCCAATCTTCTGGATTATGGAATGTAGTGAAAACGTCCATAATCTTCAATTGTTTCTTGTTCTTTTTGTCTTTGCATGTCTTTGCATAATGGCCTTCTTTCCCACATATAAAACAGGTTACTCTTTTAGAAGGCTTTGCCCTCTTTCTAAACACTGTCCTCTTCTATTTGGAAAACTTAAAAGGATAGTATTTCTTCCATGGAGTATACTTATCTGTCTTGCATGAGCATGAAACTTTTGGCACTCTCTTTTTGGATTTGCTACTACATCCAAAATCATAAGTTTCTACAAAATTATTACACAACTTTGTACTAAAATGCATCTGCTTTTTAAAATTCTTTTTAGCTTTTTCTGATGCACCTTCTCTTTGCAGAATAGAAACTATCATCTGATGTACTGCAACAAATGAAGAATTTTCAATTTGTACTTTGTTGGCCTCAATATACTGGTTAATCAAATCTGGAATTTTCCCTGGCATTGAAGCTATGTAATACCTTAGATAAGCAACATTGTGAGGATCTGCTGCTTGATAAAGGAGTTTTTGCATAACACAATAATAATCATGCAGATAATCTATGTTACACAATCTTTGGAATAAAAATAGTTGACTATGATGTGTTGAATTCTCTGGCACAACTCCTATGAATTCATATTTTAATGCATCAAAAATGGCTCTTAGGGGATCTGTTGGATGTTCAATAATATTGTTCATTTCTTCTTCAGACAACTTTTCCCACCATTGTTTCAAAATGCCAGTAAAAGACCAAACAATTTGTGTAACTATATCTGACCATGGTGCTTTAGTTTTAGCTTTTCTCTGTAGTGCCCAAGCATGGACATTGTGCAATACTGTTATGACATCTTCACCTTTCATACAGTTAATATTTACTAAAAGTGTATTACCAAACCCTTTAGCTGGTGGATTTTAAAATTTGGCAGGGACACTTTCCAAATTATTTTTGAATCTAGAAAAAGTACTATCAGCTGATGCGCCATGTGCAAAAGTATCCCAGTCACCCTTCTTTCCTTTATGTGAGAATGAGAATGTATCACCTCTATCCCTTTTAGAACTAGTTTCTCCTTGGGTGTGGTCTGCAGAATTAGAGGTAACACCAGACATGGCCAAAATTTTTGGAGCAGATGGTTGGCCATTTTCTACAAAGGATTTGAGGCTGACGTAGCCCTTTGGTAATCTCAAACTTTCAACAGTAGGAAAAGTGGTTAGCCTATTTCTCATTAAATCTGTTTTCTCTCTGGCTAACATTATTCCTTTTCTTACTTTTTCAATCTTAGCAGTATCTATATTATCAATGTTTTTGAACAAAATACTTCTAAGACCATCTTTTGGTTCCTCTGTACTAGAAGAAAACTTTAGCTTTGAAGCTGAAAGATCTACTTCCCTATAATGGGGTGGAGAAGTAGGTTGTGGTAGTGCATCCCTCAATTGTTCAAGGGACTTGGAGATTATTCCCATGTTGGAATTGACATCATTCAATTTGTGTTTGTGCTCATTCTGAATTCCCAAACATTCATTATAACCAATGTGCATTTTCTTTATATGTTCTTTAATTTCTAGCACTTCTTTGGCTATATCATCTATATTCTGCAACATACAAACAATATGGTCATTTGTATAATTGTGCATCTTCCCTATTTCAGTTTGTTCTGTATCTGACATATTTCTCATTTGTATCCATTGGAAGTCTGTCTTCAGAGTACCATTCTTGAAAGTTTTCCTACAGTTAGTAGGCTCTAGATATCTTTCATTAATCATTGCAATTGGATCCTGTGAGGCTCTGGGAAGGCTAAATCTTTTTATATCAGGCAATACCGGTTCAAGCTACTGATCTTCAAGTTGGAAACTGGAAGATGGACCAGATACACAGAATTGGTAATCATCAGATTTGTGAGTAAGAGGTTCCTTTTGATTCCTTTTGGGGGCAGAATATATGGATGGTACTGGTAAAGGAGCAGGAGAACGTGTAATTGGTGGAGGTATTACTGCTTTTGTACTGTCTCGACTTTCTAGAAATGGGGACCTATCCAAGATGGTCATGGACCTGACAAGACGAGGGCTTGTGAACCTGAGACCAAAAGAACCATTAGAGTGCTTGACAACAACCAATTGCCTTGGCTCTTTTGACGTTTGCAGTTGAGGATATCTCTGAGATAATGGAGCATAAGTGCTATTCCATTCTTCTGGCAGAGTGCATTCTGAAATCCTATTTGCAAAGGAGTAGTGTTACCAGGACCAACTATTACTCCTTCTTTAAAAGCTCTTGAGCACAGTTTAGGATTGAGTGGTGGCATTGTGCTCGAAACAAATCTAAGACAGATAGAAGAATGAAGCTCAGCAATCAAAGTTTGTGGAGAATTGAAACCATTGAACTGGATATAGGCATTCAGAAACTCATTTATATATGGATCACTTAATGAAACCTGATATCTGTGGATTACAGAAGACCACACAGGACCATTATTAAGAGGACTCTGAAAACCTCCCAGCAAGGCATCATTAAAATCATTCAGTCTAGTATCCAGAACACAAGTTAGGCAGGAAGTGTTTAATCCAGGTCTACCAGATTCCTTTGATTAAAAAAGAAGATATTGAATGGAGTTTGGAACATGGGTTCAAATATGTTCATATAGGCATGATCCAGTTTGGGATTAATCAGATCAGACAGTATGTCCGCAGATGCAGAGCAGGAGAAAAATTCGACTCAGACTACTTGACTCTCAGACTCTTGATTTCCGAATGCCCCCTTCCCCTCCCAACGCTAGTATTTATACTCTCTTAGTAGGTAAACCGATTGAAATTTTTACCGAAAACCTGTGACAAGAGGAATCTCCTTTTGGTATGAATATCACGCAGGAAATCATATCCAAAGGACTAACAATAAGGAGCTTAGCTAAAAGATTAGGGCAAGTGGGTACTACCACCTGTTATCTCGTCCCTTAAAGGTAGTGCCATGTGGGGACCGAATCTGACACGAACAAGAGAGTATGAACAGTAGACATGACGGCCGGAATCTAGGACATCGGCTCAAAATAATTACACAGTGGATCTTTTTTAAATAAAAACCCACGAAAAAGTAGAATATGAATAATAGACAAGATGGCTGGAAACTAGGCCATCGGCTTCTTACAAAGTGGATATTTTAAAGAAAAACCCACGAAAACTAGAAATGCTTATTACAAAGTGGATATTTTAAAGAAAAACCCACGAAAACTAGAAATGTACATGATATCAGATGAGTGATCATATACATCAATCACTATTATATTGCCATTTGTCTGAATCAATATATGCTCTTTCTGCTTCATCCATCTCTAAAAGTTGGTCTATGTCAAGGGCAAATATATCATTTGGCAAGGAATCGTCAAGCTATGGAGGTGCTACTTCCAAAAAACAGCAGAAAAATGGAAAATGGAATACATTTGCTGGTCTAGTCCTGCGATCTGTAGGAATTTCTCCATGGAAGATGACCTTCACATTGAATGATGGTTCGTCTTGCTGACTGTCTAGCAGGGCTACTTCTGTTTCAGTATGAAGAAATTAAAACTCTACAGTATAGTCATATCGAGCAGCAATATGAATCTCCCACATTAAAGTGCTAATGGTTTCCCGGAAATTAAAATTGCAAATATGCTCACTCCTAGGCATGTACTTGAACATAAACAACTTAAAACAGGGACTCCACCAATTATTTCCACTATCTAACTGTGTTGCATATGTAATGACTCTAACATATCCCTGTATTCTGGCCCTCCAATGGATGGAGAAATAATCTTGCCATGTCCAATCTGTATTTTGGATAAAACCAAAACAGATAGGAACTGGCCCTCTAGAATGTGAATAATAGACACGCCATGGCCTTTCTCTATAAGGTGACTCACTAAGATAAGCTACCATGCCAGACTCTGAATCAAACCACTTCTGCAAAATGATTTGGATGACTTCGACTGGTAATGATTTAACTCTTAAAACAAAACAATCCCAACAGAATTCATATTTACACTGACTACAGATCGAGATTGAACAGATTTTTGACTGACAAACACTAGACTGGACTGGACTTTTACTCGAAGAACTTTCTCCTTTGTACAGGGGTCTGAACATCTTGATGTCTTTAATTTCTAGAGCTCCTTCTCTTCTCAACATGTCTGCTAGGTAGTTTCATCACCTGATTTGTAGACGATGTCAAAATCAAATCCTTCTAGCCACAGAGCCCATCTTAGAATCCTGGTATTTCCTTGTTCTAACAATTTTTTGTTAGCCAAAATGCTTTTCATGTGCTTCAGATCAGTTCTAACCAAAAACCTAACACTCTTCAAGAACAATCTGAATCTTTGGATTCCTCTTTTGACAGCAAGTATTTCTTTGTGGGAGGATGGATACTTGACCTCTGTGTTATCAAAAGTACCATAGGCATATGCACAGAGAAGTTCTTTCTTTCCATGTTTCTGTAACAACGTTGCAGCCCATGTATGATCAGATGCGTCTGTTTCAAGAATGAATGGAAGATTAGTAACAGGCAGTCTCAATTTAGGAAGTTCTCTAATTTTTCCTTTTATGTTTCTTACTGCTGTAGTCATTTCATTCGACCATCCAATTTTTTCTTTCCTCGGTCTTTTAAGCAAAATCTTGGTATCTTTAGATTGCTTTTCATAGAACTGTCGGATGTAATTTAAGCAACCTAAAAATCTCTGAAGCATCTTTTTATCAAGGACAATATCAGGGAACCTTAAAAGATGGAGAAGGACATGAGGCTGGAGCTCGATATGACCCTGTTCTATATGCATTCCTAAGTAGTCTATTCTGACTTTTCCAATCTGAAATTTCTCTTCTGAGTCAGATAGAACTAAACCATGCTTGTAAACCATTTCATAAAAAATTTCTAAATGTATCTTGTGAGTATTTACATCCTTACTAAACACAAGAAAATCATCAATATATACAATTACATATTCTACCCCTCCAAAAATATCTTCCATCCTTTTTTGAAATTCAGACGGAGCATTTTTTAATCCAAATGGCATGACTGTCCATTGATATTGGCCATGGGGAACTGTGAAGGCTGTTTTATACCTGTCTTCTGGAAGAATGCCAATTTGCCAAAAGCCAGTTTTAAGGTCAAATTTGCTAAAAACATTGGCATTAGCTATTTTAGCAAGCAACAATTCTTTATTGGGAAGAGGATACCTGATAGGCATGAGAGCCTCATTCAATATTTTGTAATTAATTACCAACCTCTTCTTGCCACGTTTTTGCTCACTATGTTTGTTGACATAGAAAGCTGGAGAGGCCCATGGACTTTTGCAGGGTTCAATCAGCTTTTGTTGTAGCAGTTGTTGAATTTCTTGTTTGCACAAGGCTTGTTCAGTGGGTGACATATGATTAGCACTAGCTTTCTGTGCTTTAGGAACATACCACTCTTTATAAGGTAATGCTACAAAATATTTTTCCCTGGTCCAGAAAGCATCTGGCCTGCTTGCTGTGCAATCTTGGTGTAGCTTATCCGAGATTGCCTGTAATGTCTTCTGTCCGTGTATTTCTGCATGTTTGAAATTTTTTTGAATATTTGTAAGATTCTGCATAGTGTCCTACAAATTATCTTCTTCACTGGGATTGACCTTAAGCTGGTACTCATTCTTTGCAGGAATTATAACTGGTCCCTCATTAGTGGTAAATGTAACGGAATCTTTTCCAAAGGTAACTCGGAGGAATCTTTTCAAAAAAGCTTGCCCTAACAAGACATCTGATCCTGTATCAAAACTGTACAATGTAACATAAGTCTGTACATGATTCAAATAAACTGGAAAATCAGGGGATACATAGTTAATCTCCATCAATTCTTTATTTACAGCTCTGAAGGACAGTTTGGTAGGCTGCCAATAATAAGAAGGAATTGCACCAAACTTGCAGCAACTCCACATTGCTCCAGAATCAATTTGTGCATCTAAAGTGTATTCCTTTACGTTTGGCAATTTTATTTTCAGAGGGATTACCACTTTATCTCATATTCCCATGATGTTTACCAAATCTACTTCCTTAGATTTCATGGGCATTTCTTCTGGAATATCCTTCAGCAGAATTCTCGCCAATTTAGAATTAACATCATCATATTCAGAAATAAGATTTTCGAGTTTGGAAGATAATTGCAGCATTTCTGATCTTGTTAAATTAATAGATGATTCCAAACTGCTAATTTTCCTCTTAAGAGTATTGATTTCATCCATACCTGTATCTTGAGAAGCTTCTGTAATACTCAATGGTTTGAACATTGAATCAAACTCTCTTGTCTCGAAATACTCATCCTCAGTGACCCTTTTGGAAGGAAATTGTTTTTCTAAACTCTCCAGCTTTTTTTCAATCTTCTCCTGGCTGTTAACTAGGATGGTGCAAGCTGGGCTAGCTGTGGCTTTATATCATTAATCTGATTATGCAAATTATCTGTTTTATTGAAGCAAAACATCTTAATGTCAGCAATAAAAGTTTCATCAAAGTCAGAGGAATCAGATTCTAACCTTATTTTGCTGATGTTAAGTAAATCATCGACGTCTGAATTATAAGAATCACTGGATATTTCAAAATATTCTCCATCTGAGTGGGATATGAGATCCCAATCTTCTGGATTATGGACTGTAGTGAAAACGCCCATAATCTTCAACTGTTTCTTGTTCTTTTTGTCTTTGCATGTATTTGCATAATGGCCTTCTTTCCCACATATAAAACAGGTTACTCTTTTAGAAGGCTTTGCCCTCTTTCTAAATATTGTCCGCTTCTTTTTGGGAAACTTAAAAGGATAGTATTTCTTCCTTGGAGTATACTTATCTATCTTGCATGAGCATGAAACTTTTGGCACTCTTTTTTTGGATTTGCTACTACATCCAAAATCATAAGTTTCTGCAAAAGTATTACACAACTTTGTACTAAAATGCATCTGCTTTTTAAAATTCTTTTTAGCTTTTTCTAATGCACATTCTCTTTGTAGAATAGAAACTATCATCTGATGTACTACAGCAAATGAAGAATTTTCAATTTGTACTTTGTTGGCCTCAATATACTGGTTAATCAAATCTGGAATTTTCCCTGGCATTGAAGCTATGTAATACCTTAGATAAGCAACATTGTGAGGATCTGCTACTTGATAAAGGAGTTTTTGCATAACACAATAATAATCATGTAGATAATCTATGTTACACAATCTTTGCGATAAAAAGAGTTGACCATGATGTGCTGAATTCTCTCGCACAACTCCTATGATTTCATGTTTTAATGCATCAAAAATGGCTCTTAGGGGATCTATTGGATGTTCAATAATATTGTTCATTTCTTCTTCAGACAACTTTTCCCACCATTGTTTCAAAATGCCAGTAAAAGACCAAACAATTTGTGTAACTATATTTGACCATGGTGCTTTAGTTTCAGCTTTTCTCTGTAGTGCCCAAGCATGGACATTGTGCAAGACTGTTATGAAATCTTCACCTTTCATACAGTCAATATTTACTAAAAGTGTATTACCAAACCCTTTAGCTAATGGATTTTCAAATTTGGCAGGGACACTTTCCAAATTACCTTTGAATCTAGAAAAAGGACTATCAGCTGATGCGCCATGTGCAAAAGTATCCCAGTCACCCTTCTTTCCTTTATGTGAGAATGAGAATGTATCACCTCTATCCCTTTTAGAACTAGTTTCTCCTTGGGTGTGGTCTGCAGAATTAGAGGTAACACCAAACATGGCCAAAAATTTTGGAGCAGATGGTTGGCCATTTTCTACAAAGGATTTGAGGCTGACGTAGCCCTTTGGTAATCTCAAACTTTCAACAGTAGGAAAAGTGGTTAGCCTATTTCTCATTAAATATGTTTTCTCTCTGGCTAACATTATTCCTTTTCTTACTTTTTCAATCTTAGCAGTATCTATATTATCAATGTTTTTGAACAAAATACTTCTAAGACCATCTTTTGGTTCCTCTGTACTAGAAGAAAACTTTAGCTTTGAAGCTGAAAGATCTACTTCCCTATAATGGGGTGGAGAAGTAGGCTGTGGTAGTGCATCTCTCAATTGTTCAAGGGACTTGGAGATTATTCCCATGTTGGAATTGACATCATTCAATTTTTGTTTGTGCTCATTCTGAATTCCCAAACATTCATTATAACCAATGTGCATTTTCTTTATATGTTCTTTAATTTCTAGCACGTCTTTGGCTATATCATCTATATTCTGCAACATACAAACAATCTGGTAGTTTGTATAATTGTGCATTTTCCCTATTTCAGTCTGTTCTGTATCTGACATATTTCTCATTTGTATCCATTGGAAGTCTGTCTTCAGAGTACCATTGTTGAAAGTTTTCCTAGAGTTAGTAGGCTCTAGATATCTTTCATTAATCTTTGCAATTGGATCCTGTGAAGCTTTGGGAAGGCTAAAGATTTTTATATCAGGCAATACTGGTTCATGCTACTAATATTCAAGTTGGAAACTGGAAGATGGACCAGATACACAGAATTGGCAATCATCAGATTTGTGAGTAAGAGGTTTCTTTTGATTCCTTTTGGGAGTAGAATATATGGACGGTACTGGTAAAGGAGCAGGAGAACGTGTAATTGGTGGAGGTATTACTGCTTTTGTATTGTCTCGACTTTCTAGAAATGGGGACCTATCCAAGATGGTCATGGACTTGACAAGACGAGGGCTTGTGAACCTGAGACCAGAAGAACCATCAGAGTGCTTGACAAAAGCCAATTGCCTTGGCTCTTTTGACGTTTGTAGTTGAGGATATCTCTAAGATAATGGAACATAAGTGCTATTCCATTCTTCTGGCAGAGTGCATTCTGAAAATCCTATTTGCAAAGGAGCAGTGTCACCGGGACCAACTATTACTCCTTCTTTCAAAGCTCTTGAGCACAGTTTAGGATTGAGTGGTGGCATTGTGCTTGAAACAAATCTAAGATAGATATAAGAATGAGGCTGAGTAATCAAAGTTTGTGGAGCGACATTGAAACCATTGAACTGGATATAGGCATTTAGAAACTCATTTATATATGGATCACTTAACGAAACCTGATATCTGGGGATTACAGAAGACCACACAGGACCATTATTAAGAGGACTCTGAAAACCTCCCAGCAAGGCATCATTAAAATCATTCAGTCTAGTATCCAGAACACAAGTTAGGCAGGAAGTGTTTAATCCAGGTCTAACAAGTGGATTAATCCCAAACTGGATCATGCCTATATGAAAATATTTGAACCCATGTTCCAAACCCCATTCAATATCTTCTTTTTTAATCAAAGGAATCTGGTAGACTTTCTAATCAGTAGAAATGGGTATATTCACAGAAGTAAAGCAAAATAGTTGAGCTGCTCTAAACTGGAAAGCAGGGATCTTATATGATTTTATTGATATATGGTTGTGAACATTACAAAGGGATCTCTTTCCTCAGATAGACTGTTGCAACATTTAGTAGATATGAGTTAGCCGAAGCATAACAGATCTACAGGCTACCTGGCATGCGAACAGACTGAGTCTCAAAGATCAAAACTTACAGATGCCTATACTGATCCGGCCACTTTAGGTTCACACCAGCGTCAAGCACTAATGCACAGGCTTCTCGAATCACCTAGAGACTTTGAACTCGGCTTGTGTTGCAAGCATATCAGACAGTATGTCCGCAGATGCAGAGCAGGAACAAAATTTGACTCAGACTACTTGACTCTCAGACTCTTGATTTCCGAATGCCCCCTTCCCCTCCCAATGCTGGTATTTATAGTCTCTTAGTAGGTAAACCGGTTGAAATTTTTACCGGAAACCTGCGACAGGAGGAATCTCCTTTTGGTATGAATATCACACAGGAAATCATATCCAAAGTACTAACAGTAGGGAGCTTAGCTAAAAGATTCGGGCAAGTGGCTACTACCACCTGTTATCTCGTCCCTTAAAGGCAGTGCCATGTGGAGACCGAATCTGACACGAACAAGAGAGTATGAACAGTAGACATGACGGCCGGAATCTAGGACATTAGCTCAAAATAATTACACAGTGGATATTTTTTAAATAAAAACCCACGAAAAAGTAGAATATGAATAATAGACAAGATGGCCAGAAACTAGGCCATCGGCTTATTACAAAGTGGATATTTTAAAGAAAAACCCACGAAAACTAGAAATGCTTATTACAAAGTGGATATTTTAAAGAAAAACCCACGAAAACTAGAAATGTACATGATATCAGATGAGTGATCATATACATCAATCACTATTATATTGCCATTCGTCTGAATCAATATATGCTCTTTTTGCTTCATCCATCTCTAAAAGTTGGTCTATGTCAGGGGAAAATAGATCATTTGGCAAGGAATCGTCAAGCCATGGAGGTGCTACTTCCAAAAAACAGCAGAAAAATGGAAAATGGAATACATTTATTGGTCTCGTCCTGGGATCTGTAGAAATTTCTCCATGGAAGCTGACCTTCACACTGAATGATGGTTCGTCTTGTTGACTGTCTAGCAGGGCTACTTCTATTTCAGTATGAAGAAATTCAAACTCTACAGTATAGTCATATTGAGCATCAATATGAATCTCCCACATTAAAGTGCTAATGGTTTCCCGGAAATTAAAATTGCAAATATGCTCACTCCTAGGCATGTGCTTGAACAGAAACAACTTAAACCAGGAACTGCACCAATTATTTCCACTATCTAACTATGTTGCATATGCAATGACTCTAACATATCCCTGTATTCTGGCCCTCTGATGGATGGAGAAATAATCTTTCCATGTCCAATCTGTATTTTGGATAAAACCAAAACAGATAGGAACTGGCCCTCTAGAATGTGAGTAATAGACATGCCATGGCCCTTCTCTATAAGGTGACTCACTAAGATAAGCTACCATGCCAGAATCTGAATCAAACCACTTCTGCAAAATGATTTGGATGACTTCGACTGGTAATGATTTAACTCTTAAAACAAAACAATCCCAATAGAATTCATATTTACACTGACTACAGATCGAGATTGAACAGATTTTTGACTGACAGACACTAGACTGGACTGGACTTTTACTCGAAGAACTTTCTCCTTTGTACAGGGGTCTGAACATCTTGATGTCTTTAATTTCTAGAGCTCCTTCTCTTGTCAACATGTCTACTAGGTAGTTTTCATCACCTGATTTGTAGACGATGTCAAAATCAAATCCTTCTAGCCACAGAGCCCATCGTAGAATCCTGGTATTTCCTTGTTCTAACAATTTTTTGTTAGCCAAAATGCTTTTCATGTGCTTCAGATCAGTTCTAACCAAAAACCTAACACTCTTCAAGAACAATCTGAATCTTTGGATTCTTCTTTTGACAGCAAGTATTTCTTTGTGAGAGGATGGATACTTGACCTCTGTGTTATCAAAATTACCAGAGGCATATGCACAGACAAGTTCTTTCTTTCCATGTTTCTGTAACAATGCTGCAGCCCATGTATGATCAAATGCATCTGTTTCAAGAATGAATAAAAGATCAGTAACAGGTAGTCTCAATTTAGGAAGTTCTCTAATTTTGCTTTATATGTTTCTTACTGCTGTAGTCATTTCATTGGACCATCCAATTTTGCGCCGAAAAGGGTAGAAAAGGGCCGATTTTGTAGTTTTTAGCATATCAGTAGAGAGAGAGAGTGTCCCAATTCAATTATCAAAGAGTATCAGGGGAGATGAAGCCCAATTTAATGCCAAAGAGTATCAGTGTTGCGGCAAAGCGTATCAGTGAAGATTTTCTCAGTGCTCGAAGCTGATAAAACATTAAAGAGCCCCCAGCAAGTCAAAGAAACAGTAAAAGCCATTTAAAGCCTCTCAAATCACAGTTACTACACATCAAAGTCACATGAGATCATTGGACCAAAGCTCAAAGCACAGTTATTGCAGAAGCACTGCACCAAGTCACAAGGGACACTACATTAACTCATTTTTGATCCAGCTACCTCTGGCGTAGCTCAAATAGATAGTTGCTTGCATTTAATTTCAGTACAAGTTTATATTTAAAAGCTTTTCCCGCAGACCTGTTTAGGTCGGCTGTAATAAATATTTTTGGATATTTACCCTATAAAGACCGCCCTGAACAAGGTAATGAGGGTTGGTTGTTGTTGGTTGGTTGTTTTTCTTAAGGAGAGACTCGCACTGTATATCTGAGAATTTCTATAATCAAAGACTGCTTACAAGCTTGGAGAATGAACTGTCTGATGTGTTGTTAATGTTTCTGAAGATTGAATGAGGGAAATCCTGTGCTGTTTTATGAATCAATAAGTATTCCTTAACTCTGTTGCCTTCAATTTCACATATGCTTAAGTTGCAGAACAAAAGTCTGGTTTAGAATTTGCTTACCTGCACTCTATGCTCAGTTTCTGTGGCTTCTTAATGTTTTCCTCTTGATTTAGGCATAAATATGAATTCCTTATGGCTCATGTTTGCTCTATCTCACATGTAAATGACTCTTACCTGGGAATTCTTAGCTGCTACCAGATAGGGCTCGTTTATCTTCCCTCTGCTAATCTGTTTGAGAGATTCTTTGTTGCCTCTCATTCCTTAGCCTGCAATCCATTTTCATTTAAACTCAAGTTTGTTTCATGAACAGTTACCTTGCCCCTCTTTCCTCTTGTGACCAAGAAAACGCACCAGCAGTTTTACTCCTCGACTCCATGCCCAATGGTTTGAAACTTATCACTCTATGCATGCCTCTCTGCCTGAAAGTATCATCCTTCCCATCACAAAACACAAACAAAACCCATAGAACCCAATAACTAGCCTAAAATCATCATCAACAAAGCTAAATCATCAAGAGAGAGCCCTCTCCAATTGCAGGTGGGCTAGAACCTGCAATCCAAAGATTGGTTTGTGGTTACCTCGGCCGTATCCCTTCAGGAGCTTAGGGACAACCTGAGTGTTAACATAAAGTTGAACGTTCAACCTCAGAAATCTATAGTGCACATAATTCAGCTGGATCGGTTGCAAGTTGAAGTGATTGACGAACTAAATCAGGTTACCATAAGGATGTCATCTAATCCAATGGTATGTCAAGTTATTGACATTTTAGTTGCAGATATTCCAGAATTTTATGGTTAATTACTAGCCGAGATTGGTCTGAAAAATTTCGTGGATACTTTGCAACTGATTGGTTGCATATGTGGCTTCGTTACAATGGTAAACCAAATCAAATAAAGTTTCAGCGAGAAAGACATCAGAAATATATAGTAACGGAATTGGAAGGAGAAAATGATCCTGTAGCATACAACAACAATATAATTGGCAACTATTCTGTTGACTCTTTCTTAGGAAATTTTAATGCTCATACTTCGCCTTACTTAGAACATTATGTTTTATCTCAAGAAGAAAATTTTTCTCGAACAGATAGTTCTAAATGTATTAATTTTATAGATAGTCCTATAAATAAATCTTTATTTTGGAAGTTATTTTTTTATAGTTCTAAGTCTAACGAAGGAGCAGGAGCAGGATGCGTGTTAATCAGTCCAGAAGGAAACAAAACTATGCTAACATGTAGACTCGAATTCGAATGCATTATTAATACTGTAGAGTACAAAGCTTTAGCCCAAGGATTATACAAAGCAATCTGATTAGACATCAAATATCTACAAGTTTTCGGAGATTATGAAATTGTTATCAGATAGGTATGAAATACTATACATTGTTTATCAGGTCATTTAAAGCATTATTAATCTTTAGTACAAGATCTGACTGAACATTTAATAGCATTCAATATTTCATCAATTCCTAGACTCCAGAATGCTAGTGTCGACCTCTTGGAAAACATATCTTCCAAGCTCATTCTCTCAGAAGACTATAGCCCCGATAGATTTTCAATCGAATTAACCTTTAGATCCTCGATTCCTGATAACATTACAAATTGGAGAATTTTCAACGATGACCCTGATATTGTAAGCTTTCTCACATCAAAGGGATCTTACAATAATTAGATTATAGATAAAGACCAACATGACAAACAATTCCAACAAGATAGCACTAATAATGATGTGCCAAAGTCAGTAGTCAAATTGGAAGACCTATATGATTTGAAAGATCGATTCAAAAGATCTACCAATTCAAAACTTCGAAGTTCAACACTGAACTATGAATTAGTAAATCTAAGAACTGATATGAAGCCGTAGAATATCAACCTAGGTCTTGGCCGAGCTCCTGAAGAAAAAATAGCATATGTTCGTCTCTTGAAACAATACAAAAGTGTCTTTGCCTAGAACTACAATGAACTTAAGACTTACGACACTTCTATCATCCAACATACTATCCAAATGATAAACGATGAAAATCCCATGCAGCGAAAACTGAGAAAGATCCATCCTAATCTAGAAAACCAGATCAAGTCTGAACTCAATAAATTATTGAAAGCCAAAATCATTTTTCCCGTTTAACATTCTAAATGGGTTTCCAATATGGTTCCCGTTAGAAAGAGGAACAGAGACATTAGAATTTTCATTGACTTTCGAAATCTTAACAAAGCCTGCCAAAAGGATAATTTTCCTTTGCCTCCTATCGAGCAAGTATTATAGAAAGTTGTAGGATCAGAAATAATGTCCTTTTTGGATGGTTTCTTCGGCTACAACCAAGTTTTGGTCCATCTCGATGATCAATTAAAGACCACGTTCAAAACCAAATGAGGTACTTATGCATATCAAAAGATGCCTTTTGGTCTGATCAATGCTAGCGCCACATTTCAAAGGGCCATGGACATCGCATTTAAGGGATTAGTAAACAAATCAATAGTAATCTACTTGGATGATATAACTGTGTATTCCAAAAATTGAGGCAATCATCTCAGAGATTTAAAACAAATCTTCCAACGTTGCCAAAGGTATGGAATTTCACTTTAGCCAAAAAAGTCCTTTTTTGCATTAAGCGAAGGAAAACTTCTTGGATTTATAGTGTCAAAATATGGAATCCATATTAATCCCGATAGAATCAAGGAGATTTCTTAAATACCCTTGCCTCACAAGAAGAAAGCTATGCAATCCTTCCTTGGCCAGATTAATTTTGTTAAGAGATTTGTTCTAGATTTTTCAAGGATCGTATATCCCCTACAAGCAATGATTAAAAATAATTCAATCTTCAAATGGGGCCAAGACGAATATGAAGCATTCAATTTGATTAAACAAGCAATTGTAAACGCTCCATCTTTAGCAACTCCAAATTTTTCCAATCCTTTCATTTTGTATACATTTGCCTCTGATAGATCATATGTTGCGATAATCACTCAAGAAAATCCAGAAAATGCAGAAGCCCCAATTTCCTTTTTCAGTTCAAATCTAGAAGGGGTTGAATTAAATTATTCAGACATCGAGAAACAAGCTTATGCTGTTTTCAAAGCGATCAAACATTTCAGACCCTTTCTGCTTAAAACCCATACAAAAAGCATAGTACCGTTTCCAACAGTAAGAAATCTCTTAGTACAGAAAGACATGGGTGAGAAAAGAGCCAATTGGGTTACTGCCTTACAAGAATACGACGTTGAAATTAAACCAACAAATATTGTAAAAGGTCAAGGCTTTGGAAAAATGCTGGCTAGAGCATTGCTCATTTCCGAAATACCATCTGTAGAAATACAAACGTATGAGGAACTCCATGATGGACCAGCAGGTGGACATTATGATGGAGATGCTACTAGACATAAAATCATACGTGCAGGGTACTATTGGCCTACACTATTCAAAGATGCACATAGCTACATAAGGAAATGTCAAGTTTGTCAAACTGCTGCTGGGAGACAAAAGAAACCATCATTGCCTTTACAGCCAGTCAATATTGAGCAGCCTTTTGATCAATGGGGATTGGATATAATAGGTGAGATCATTCCTCACTCTTGTAAACAACATAGGTATATCCTTACAGCTACATATTATTTTACTAAATGGGTAGACTCTCAAAACAACTAATGCTGAACACATCATTGATTTCATAGATCAGTTCATAATCACCAGGTTTGGTTTACCCTCTTCTTTAATGTTTGATAATGCATCATATTTCCTTGGCAATGCTATGACTGAATTTGCACTCAAAAGAGGTTTTAAACTTAAATACTCTACCAATTATTACCCACAGGGGAATGGATTAGCTGAATCAACGAATAAAAACTTAATCAGAATCATTAAGTGAACCATTGATCGAACTCATAAGAATTGGCACAAGTCCTTAATATATGCTTTATAGGCAGACCGAATAATGCAGAAAGCCTCCATTGGCACTTCTCCCTTTAATTTAGTTTATGGGAAAGAAGTGGTCCTTCCAACTCATCTAGCAATTCCCTCTTTGGCCTTAGTTCAATATATTGATGAAACACCAACCTCTTCCTTACAACTAAGGTAGCTGCAAATCCTTAAGCTAGAAGAGAAACGAGAACAGGGTAAAATAACTCATTCTCATCACCAAGCATTAGTAAAAGCTACTTTTGATTCAAACATGATATCCAGCATAGAAAATTTTAGGGGCGAATGTTCGCCCTTTGGCGAAATTAAGGGGTTTTAAATTTTTAGTGGGCGAATATTTTGTATCATAGTACACTTTTACAAATCACCTCAAATAGCCCACCTTATTTTAAGGGAGAGGGTAAAAAAGGTAAATTTAGCCCTTGAAATTAGGAGTTACAACCTTCCATTCGCCCATTTTCAAGAATAGGTTTTATTTAAGTGAATCCATTCGCCCATTTTCAAGAATAGGTTTTATTTAAGTGAATCCTATGGGCCAAATACCATATTTATAAAAGAGATATGGTAAATTAATAAAAATATAAATAAATGAGAGGTATGGTAAATAAATAAAGCATTTTTTATATTTACTCCATAAGTCACCTTATATACATGCAAGGGCGTAAACAAATAAAATATAAGTAAAGTGGAGGTATGGTAAATAAATAAAACGTCTTTTTATACTTACTCAAAATGTATGGTAAATAAATAAAAATATAAATAAACTAGACGTATGATAGATAAATAAAACCTCTTTTTATATTTAGTCCATATCCCTCGTTTTATTTATGAAGGCTCAAGAAAGAGGTTTTATTTAAGTGAATCCTATGGGCCAAATACCATATTTGTAAAAGAGGTATGGTAAATTAATAAAAATATAAATAAATGAGAGGTATGGTAAACAGATAAAACATTTTTTTTATATTTACTCCATAACTCACCTTATATTTAAGAACACTCAAAAAATGTGTTATATTTAGGTGAAACCTATGGGAAAAATACTATGGGACAAATACCATGGACTAGATTGTTATTAATACCATGCAAAAAAGACATTATTAACCCTAATATTAATAATAAAAATGGCACATGGTATTGACCCATGGTATTCACCTGGAATGTAGCCTATTTAAATGGGGAATTAAACCAGCATACATCCATCTTTACACTGGATGTACTAACCCACGAGAGGTATCAAATATCCTGATATGCAAACTAGCATAGAGTGAAAAAATATTTGATCCCTCTCGGGGCATAAAAATGGATGTTGCAGTTTAATGTCGGTTAAACATTTTAGCTTGGTTAAAATAAAAAATAAAATAAAAATCAACTATTAATTTTATTATTTTTTATAAATTACCAATAGTAATTTTTAAGCTCCGGGTTTATGATAACCCATGGTATTGACCCATGGTAATACCATGGTATTCATGTGAGCATAGATCCATCTTTACTCTTGATCTACTAACCCCCGAGAGGCATCAAATATCATGATATGCAAACTAAACCCCCGAGAGGCATCAAATATCCTGATATGCAAACTAGTATAGAGTGAAAAAATATTTGAAACAGTAAAAGTGGATGTTGTAATTTAATATATGTTAAACATTTTAGCTTGGTTAAAATAAAAAATAAAATAAAAATCAACTATTAAT
>APFE030042741.1:24990-46402 GCA_000404065.3 Pinus taeda | reverse complement strand
TTTTGATGTTCAATTTATATAATTCAATTTTTGGGATAAGATTTCTTATCTCGATAATAAATGATGATTATAAGTAAGGAGATAATATTATTGGTGAAGAGAATGACACTCATACTAAGAAAAAGATGTCAAATCCCAAAATCATGACTCTTTCTACTTAATTTATGAGACAAGAAAAGAAGTATCTCCACCATACACATGAATCCTAGATGCTCCTAGTCTATTGGAACAACACGAAAAATCCCAAATAGTCATCCCACCCTTCCATAGTTAATGAAACAAATTAGAAATCTCTTTTTAGGAAGCTCATATTCTTAAAAAACAAAATGAGGGAGTTAGACACTTAAAAGAGATGGGAAATGAGATGTTGTTACATAGTCCAAATGTCCACCTATTATATATAAATGCTCTAATAAAAGCACTTAATTCCATAACAAAAATTTGTTGAGTTCTCAAGGCACAACCCACTTCCCACCACAATACTCTCCAAAATAGTAAAATAAATCCAACCAAGCCCCCTTCACCCCCATAGCCCTCATCTTTGGGCATGGTGAAAACATTTTTTGGCATTAATCTCTTGAAGATTTGAACAATAGATAAGATCGTAGAATCTCTTCAAGGCATTGAAATTGAGACACATAGTAAATGTGTGCCTAAATAATGTGGCCAATAACAATCAACATTCTTGCAAATGGAAGGCCTTTCTGACCCCAAATATGAAACTTACTTTGTAGCATTTGCAAACACCAATGCCACATGCTAACTAGTGATAATACAAACTCAAAAAGGAATATGGGAATATCATTTGATAACCCCAGGTTGAATATAAGAGCAAACAATAAGGATCCAATATATGGGGTATCCAAACCTAATAATAAAAAGTAAGCTTTATGAGAGTTGACAATGGCAGATGAGTTGGAGGAAAGTGTTCTAATACAAGTACCCCATTTAAAGACATGTTTTCTACTCTAACTAAGAGAAGAGAGTCATTTTCAAAGTGGTCATCCACCATATTAGAACATCTTTGGGAGATAAATACCATGTATCTAACTAGAAATATGGATGACCTCTAAAAAACAATTGAAATAATTTGTATGCATATAAATAAGTGTCCAAAGGGCATCCCAAGTAAATAGAAAAATGCAAATAAGTTTGAGTAGACAAAATCCCAGTGATTGAAAAAAAAGTTGAAGCATTCTTGAATATAATTTTCATCATGGAAACACATTAAGGGCCAACCCCTAAACTAATAAATATATTAGAATTATAAATACAATCAACCCAATCATATGCTTTATCAAAATCATTTTTCAATATTAAAGTTTGTTGCCAAATCTCCTTTGCCCATTCCATAGCCTTCAATGTGGAAACCACAAAGTCAAGAATGAATATTCTTCAAAAAAAGGTATTTTCTCCTTAACATGCCACACACTTTACCACATATAAAATACATAATGCCAAATCCTCAACTCGATTTTATGATCAATCATGACAAAGTGATAGGTTTCCAACCGCCAAACGAATACCTTCTTTCATTTTTTAGAATAATCTTGAGTAACCTTGGTTGAGAAGCTCTAATATTTGAATAATATCATGAACACTAGTGCCTAAAGAAAAAAATTCATGTCACCAATACTATTCCAAATTGCCTTATAAATCTTGCATGGAACACTATCCATTCTACAAATAAAACAATGTAACAAAAATATATTCCTTGAAAAAATATTTTTTTAGCCTAATCCTATCACCACAAGGAACCTTACAGGGAACCACAGAAAAAATTATCTCTAGAAAACACCACCTCATTCTTTAATGGATAATTTGAAAAAGTATTCTAAAAGTAGGAACTAAACATAGATCTAATATGAATATGATTCTCATCAAGGGAACCATTGTAGTAATTCACACCAATCACCCATTACCCATAACCCACTTCTTTTGAAATTTACAATAAATATTGGTACCCTCATCCACTTCCTATATCAACTAAATATAGGAGTGGACTTGGGCACCCCTAGCTAAATAATCCTCATCTTGTTGAACCAACTTCTCAAAATTCATATCCTCCTCCTAAAGAGTCACCTTATGGATATCCTCTTTAAGATAGGTATGAACCTCCTTAACATATTGATGATTCAACCATAAATCATTGTTCCGCTTCCTAGCTAGCATGCCACTCCTCCCTATGACAAGCTTAATATTACAACACACTATAACCTTCCACCAAATAATCTATCCCTATCTTACAAGTGGCTAATGGGAAATGATCCATATTCTCTTAATAATAGCTTGAAAGTCCTTTGATTCTAAATGAGAGACATTCATCTTGAATAGTGAATAAAGAGTGAATTAATGTATTATCTTAATGAAATTATAGGCTAAATTGGAAAATGAGCACAAGAAAAAAGGACATTGGTGAGGGTCAAAAAATTTCACCATAAGCTCATTGGTGGCAATCAAAAGAGCATCACCAAAAGATAAATGTCTACAAAAGTGGCGTCATCAAAAGTATATGTGTTGTGGTGACATTCGAGGTCAAGGATAATTTTAGGGGCGAATGTTCGCCCTTTGGCGAAATTAAGGGGTTTTAAATTTTTAGTGGGCGAATATTTTGTATCATAGTACATTTTTACAAATCACCTCAAATAGCCCACCTTATTTTAAGGGAGAGGGTAAAAAAGGTAAATTTAGCCCTTGAAATTAGGAGTTACAACCTTCCATTCGCCCATTTTCAAGAATAGGTTTTATTTAAGTGAATCCATTCGCCCATTTTCAAGAATAGGTTTTATTTAAGTGAATCCTATGGGCCAAATACCATATTTATAAAAGAGATATGGTAAATTAATAAAAATATAAATAAATGAGAGGTATGGTAAATAAATAAAACATTTTTTATATTTACTCCATAAGTCACCTTATATACATGCAAGGGTGTAAACAAATAAAAATATAAATAAAGTGAGATATGGTAAATAAATAAAACGTCCTTTTATACTTACTCAAAAGGTATGGTAAATAAATAAAAATATAAATAAACTAGACGTATGGTAAATAAATAAAACCTCTTTTTAAATTTAGTCCATAACCCTCGTTCTATTTATGAAGGCTCAAGAAAGAGGTTTTATTTAAGTGAATCCTATGGGCCAAATACCATATTTGTAAAAGAGGTATGGTAAATTAGTAAAAATATAAATAAACGAGAGGTATGGTAAACAAATAAAACATTTTTTTTATATTTACTCCATAAGTCACCTTATATTTAAGAACACTCAAAAAATGCATTATATTTAGGTGAATCCTATGGGCAAAATATTATGGGCCAAATACCATGGGCTAGATTATTATTAATACCATGCAAAAAAACATTATTAACCCTAATATTAGTATTAATAAAAATAAAAATGGCACATGGTATTCACCCATGGTATTCACCTGGAATGTAGCCTATTTAAATGGGGGAGTTAAACCAACATAGATCCATATTTACTCTGGATCTACTAACCCCCGAGAGGTATCAAATATCGTGATATGCAAACTAGCATAGAGAGAAAAAATATTTGATCCCTCTCGGGGCTTGGTGGATCAAGAGTAAAAATGGATGTTGTAATTTAATGTACATTAAACATTTTCGCTTGGTTAAAATAAAAAATAAAATAAAAATCAACTATTAATTTGATTAATTTTTATAAGTTATTAATAGTAATTTTTAAGCTCCAGGTTTATGATAACTCATGGTATTGACCCATGGTAATACCATGGTATTCATGTGAGGATAGACCATTTAAAGGGGAAATTCTATCATCTTAGATCCATCTTAATTCTGGGTCTACCAAGTGCTCAGAGGGATAAATAGATTTCATCCCCTAAGAGTGGTAGATGTGGAGTTAAGATGGATATAGGTTGGTTTTTATGATAATGAAGGTATTAAATAGACTTAGGAAATTATATTGTAAAAACATCTTAAGGTGAATGGTTAAAGCATAGACATTGGACAAGTATATTTTTATACTTCTGTTTTAAACTGAAACAAATCCAGGGCTAAAAGGAATGGATTGATTGCACTAGTCATCCTTCTATAACTTTCCAACATATGTTGGAGTAAACAGATTGTAATTTGGGTAATTTTTCTAAATGCAAACAAGAACATTATTTTTCTAACTGCAAACAAGAACATACTTATGTTTGGCAGGGTGGTTAAGAGGTCCCTAGAAGTGATGAATTTGAATTTTACTTGGTTTTATATATAGTATTCGGTTTTTTCTCATGCTTTCTGTAAATGACACGGGTGAATTTTATCCTACACCCATTAGGTTATCAATATGTAATTTCGGTAATTTTGATTTCAAAAAATATTTTAAAGAAATGCAATGATTTCATTTGTGTATTCAATAAACACAATATTCTAATGGAATTCTACATTTGTGGTTTACCTAGACAGATTCCATGGAGAAGTGTTCGTGGTGTGACATTAATTGTCCTCAAGTAGAGGCTTTAGTTTTACTCTTTTCTGGAAGCGAATACTTTCTTCCAACATTTTTGAGTTCCATGAAAAATTTGAAAGTCCTAATAGTGTTAAATTATGGGTTCAAGAGAGACATAGTATTCAATTATGGGTTAAAGAGATCCACACTGAATGATCTATCAGCCTTATCTTCACTTAGTTTAAGACTATTCACTTGGAGAGCCTGGATGTGCCCCCACTTCAAGAGCATAGTAAAGTCATGTAGGACTTATAGAAGCTATCTTTAAGCTTTTAGTGTTGATTGGAAAAATTTCTACGTTCAATAACACCCAGTCGAGCATTAAGCTTCCAATAATGCTAGATTTTAACCTGGAGCACTTTTGTGATTTGGAGGAGATGCCCCCTCGTATTTGTGACACATCTTTAGTTGTGAATTGGACTATTACTAACTTTCATTTCCTTTGAATGTTACCTAATGACTTGGGGAACTTCAACTCTTTAATAATGTTAAGGAAGGAAAGAAAGTACATTACGCTAAGTTCTCTTATGCTTTTCAAGTTTTTCTTGGATATCTACAATGTTTTGGGTAGGAAAGTACATTCTATTAATGAAAAATTGTCTTGATAGAAAGGCCCAATTTCAAATTCTAATGCTTTCAAAAAACATTGTATAACTGTAATGTTTCTAAAAGGAAAGCATATTTTTTCAATTTAAGTATCATGATCCCATATTCCAACTTATTTTTCAGTAACCCATTAGGCTTTGTATCTTTGAATAAATCCATGTCTTTTGATAAGATCCTCTTCCAAATTAGAACGCAGTTTCCTTTTGGCAATAACCACATACAATGTCTTGATTTTGTTATTGAGAAAATAGAGGGTGTGAAACAAGCCTGTGCCATACAAGGACTTGATTCATTGATTATGTATCAATTATGGCTCTTGATGTAACAATGTCTTGATTTTGTTGCTTGAAATAGAGGTTATGTTTTACTATCTCACAGAATTTCTTACAATCTTTCCATAAGTATTGATTTGTCATCTCAGTCACTGAGGGATGACAGTAATGACAAAGGTAATATTCCATGGATTGAAGTTCCCCTCTTACTAAATATTTAAATATATCACCACAATTTAACTATTAGTTAAAGGAATTGTATTTGGTTTGTAAACAATTCATTGCTTGATTTATAGATTTTTATTTTTTCCCTTTTTTATTTTTTCTCAGATTTGGTATGAGATATCTTCCAAGATTTGGGTTCCATAGTTTCCCCACCATAGCTATAAGGTTCAGATGCTATCATTAAATATTCTCGGAACGTTACAACTTTTCTAGTAAGTGTGCTTTGAAACATTATTGTTGCTTTTCCATGGTGTTAATGCAAATAAGCACTGCAACTAGTGCCATTATTTAGATTAAGTGCCGAAATCTAGGTGGTCTTGTAATGATGGAGTGATTATTTTCTAGCTACTAAGGCCATATTCATTTTTATCTCTTATGTTGTCTTGAGATATTCAAATTCAGAATAAGAATTAAGGTCTCGTTTCCACTGTAGATTGCAGCCAGTTTCTTGAACATAATATATAGTAGATTATCTTTTACTAATCAACTGTGGATGTGATCCCTCGCAGGAAAGGAAATTCAAAGTGACTTTGATCACATTGATTGTCCAAACTCCACACATGGAAAGAGATCAAAGTGACACTGATTTGTCAATGGAGGGCAAGAGAAAAGAAACTTTGTATTCAACAATGCTCTTAATTTCATATGTACATGCACAAACATATTAGTAGAAAATATTGAAGGGTTACCTAAGTAATATTTTCCATTCCACTACATTATTTACAACTTGTAAATAAATAACTCGGAACAATTCATTACACTACTTGTTATTCTTTATTAATCAGTGGTTAATATTTTGATATTGAACTGGCTAAGATTTTTCTTCCTTCTGTGAAATTGTGTGTTCTATATTGCTTCTTTTCCATTCACTATGTATAGCATATAAAGTGTGTCTAATGGAGTAGGAAGATTGGAAAGTATTGTGATCCTTGAACTATGTTACAAGGCCGAAACCCAATGGGGCAGGGTAGGTGCATCCCCACAAAGGGGTCACAAGTACCAAAGTTGGTATTGGCTAGTGCCTTGAGCTAGAAAATTTCATTTGGACCTTTACCCTTGTATTAATAGTGAATCTGGAGAGGATTCTAATATTATCTTTATAAGATTTATATCAGTTAAGATTGATGAATAAAATTCATGAGACATGAGCTAGGATGTCCTTGCAAGGTGGTTGTTGATTATTGGAAGCTATGATGGCCATTATGTCAGGCCAAGTGGTCACACTCCCTTGATCGTGAGCACGATTGTGATCAAGATGGAAGACTTCATAGTCTAGATTGATTATTTATCAGTGATAGTTAGTGTGCTCATTCACAAAAGCTTCTATTTCACTAATCCTTTTTATAGAGTTGTCAGATTCAATTTCCAAAGGTTTTAATTACACTATAGAGTTGAGTTCTGAGAGAGTTGTGGTTCACAGTGCTAAGTATAGCAGCTATGACACATGAATGAAGACAAGCATAGTAGAGGTATCAGACTCTATTATAAGCTTACCTGCATATTATAAGGGACTTGGTTGGCTTTTTTATAATTTTATAAACAAGTTCCATGTCGTGGAAATGTGAAAAAAAAAACAGTGGTATTGCCACCATGTGGCTCTTGTCATATATGGTTTTATACTTTTTCAAAAAATTCTCTAAGAGTTCACAATGCTAAGATTCACTAGGACTTTACAAAGTTTCATTATTTAGTGAAAGACTCGCCAAGATCTTACAAGATTTTATAATTGAGTAAAATATTCGTCATGCCTGGTGAGAGATTCGCCAAAAAATTATATATACATATTATATTATTGATAAAATCGCCTTCCATTTTTCCTATATACCATGGAGATTCGCCCATTTATTATACTTATAAATTTAGGGGGGGGTTCTTAAAATTTTCCCTAATATCCAAAAAGGACTTTCAGATGGGAGATCTGGTTCTAAAATGGGAAAATGCTCATGTGGAAAAGGGCAAACATACGAAATTTCAACTAATGTGGCTTGGTCCTTTCCAAATTGCAAAAATCATAGGTCCATCTACTTTTATATTACAGGATTTAACAGGAAAAAGAGAGTCTTTACCTGTTAATGGGCAAATCTTCAAAAAAATACTTTCCATAGGAGATCATTCTTCTATTTTTTGTAAATTAGTTTTTCCTTTATTTTGATAATAAAAATAGTTGTAAATGGCTACGTTTGGAATTCACGAAAAAGACAAGTATTTCTTTTAGATTTTGTTTTTCGCTTGTATAAATAGAACTGATTTATAAAATTGGTCATTATTATTCAAAGATATAATCAAAGGCAATAAGCCAGAATATGATATTAGTTCCAACCTTGTAAAATTTTGATAAAAATGACCTTTAGTGGGAATTTGTTTTATATCAGTCAAATGAAAAGTATCAATAACAAAACAAAGATTCTCTGTAGAAAAGCTCTTTCCAAAAACTCTACAATTATCATCCGTAGCTATTCTTAAGGAAACAATGACTTCCTCCCCAACTAGAGAATTACGAGCTTCAAGGAATAATCCAGCAATACACTTTAACTTAAAGAATAAGAGGTCTCATCACGAGCTGACTTATCATGATCATAGATATTATAGTTTGTTGACTTTGCCAAAACTGCATACCACAACAGGGCAATGACTCGAGATTATTACAATCAAAAGACAAGGGGTCTCATCACGAGCCAGCTTGTTCAGCAAAGTTATGAATCAAGTGAATGACACTGTCATAATTTGGCTACCAAACCAAGGCATTGTTCTTTAAGGATTAAAAGAAAATGTAAGCAATAAGTGTGGATATGGGTTTCTCTTTGAAAATTGTATATTTCTCCAAGTAGGATACATGATCATTGCTGGGTAATAGGTAACCCTATCAAGGCTATAAATGCCTGCTGGCAGCAGAGGCTCTACATACGACAAATGAGAAAATTTAAAAATGATTTACAGAGAAGTCTTTGTTTTTATCTTTATAAACTAAGTAGTGACTGATGTAGATACAATGACTAGATTTGGGAAGTAAATAATCAAAGTTAAACATAGAAGAAACAAACTATGATAGACAGCTGAAAGCATGATGTACTTTATCTTTCCATAATAAAGTTTGATTTTCTAGAAAAGTTTTATGTTTTAGAAGTTTATAAAATTCAAAAGAAAAGCAAAGATAACTGGTTCTTCCAAGTGAATAGCCAATTTTTGTGGCCAGTAACAACCCCCCTTCTTATTTAGTTTTATAACTAATACTAAATAAGTGGGGACCCTTGTTCAAAAATTTTTAAAAATTAATTAGGGCTTGTATTTCCTTTTTGAATAAAACTTACTATCATAAACTTAGGAGAATACCCTCGAAAAATCTAAAAGGCTTAAGTTTTATGATCAGTTAGAATAAAATCACTCCTTAAAGAGCGTCGCATCACAAAAAGGCAATGGATGCCTTACTACAAGTGGAATTCTAAGATTGCGAAATCGTGATGCGAAACCATGCACTAAAAAACACTCATCACATCGCATGCCCCGAATATCACTTAAAGTTGAAATTCCTCAAACCGCTGATATGCGATGGCACATCTCGCAAATCACATTTCGCAGAAAACATAGTAACAGATGATTTTCATTTGCAACGAATTAGTGATTTGCGATCTTGTGATCTGTGATATTGCGATCTGCGAAATTGCAAAGCAAATCGCAAAATCGCCTCATCGCAGATCTATAGGGCTCGTCGTTCGAAAAAGATTTTTCCATAAATCGATGCCCAGTTATGCGCATTAATGTTAATTAATGAGTTAGTTGGAAATCATTAATGAAATATGGTTTTGATCTGATCAAAGAGCCATTTCACGTAAGGTGATATATTTTATATGTTTTCGGCATTTAAAGCTTTCCCGTCACCTTTTTCTTATCATTACTCTTATCTCATGTGTAAACTGCAGGAGCGAAGAACAGAGAAGTATACATAGTAGTGTCCATAATATCATTCGAAAGAAGGGTAAAGCTTCGAGTTCTGAAGATAAAGAAATGACGCCCATATACATAGACACCACCTGTATCAAAGATGCCAGCATTACTACTTGGGAAGGCATGTACAGTCTACTCGAGGAGGAAAAACCCAGGATAATGGAGGTTACAACTATTGCAGGCTCACACGGGTCTTCTGAGGCATCAATTACAGAACTAACATGTTCATTCTTGCATCAGATAGTGGCAAGGCCCAAAATTCTTCCATACACGGACATGGTCAAATGAGTACTGGATAGTGTTGATATCACAAACAGACAATTTAAAACTCAAGGTCAAGGACTCATTGGCTTGTTCACTCCACAAGATTTGAGGCTCATGTATCATCTACTGGAGCCAAAGGCAACTTATAACAAACAGTTCATGGAGAAGTTCACTAAAGAAAATGAAGATTTGGCAGAATGCACCAAGGACTGGTCAAGAAGGGACGAACCACTAAAAAAGGATAAGCACGGTATGTATAGTACTAGTTCTCTCACCTCCCCGTATTGCTTTGCTGCTGCTATGCTCTATAGACTTTTTGGAAAGCCAGACATTAACAAATTTTCATCTAAATGGTTACCATTATTGGATGCCACCACTAATGCTACTATTGTGGATTGGGCTAAGATATTGTCCAACAATTTAGCCATAGCCAATTTTGGATTACCGGTCCAAAAGAACTACTACTCAGAGGATTTATCCCCCTTTCTACTTCTCTACTTATGTGATGGTGCAATATGTTACATTTCCAAGTTTCCTCTAATGGGCTGGAAATGGACTACCCAAGACCCCTTACCCATTCATATTTATCACAAAGAATTATGGGATTCCAAGTTCATTCCGTATTTCTACAATATTTGTCATGGAATCATGTTACCTCTATACAAAATGTTGTATGATAAAGATGCTCCAATATTTTCTCCCAAAGCGGAGGTCAATATGCTCCCTGTCGCGAGATGGTTTGGAGAAGAACTTTTCACATATGTCATGTCTTACCTTTATATGTTCCTGATAAATTACTGCCACGAGAGATTGCTTATCAGACCTGCAGAGAAGGAGGTATGAGTAAAGATTTGAAGGACAAGAAGAAGGCCATTTGGCCACAATTTCCTATCGCTTGTGGGGCCTTTTCACTATTTGATGTAGGTCATGCATTCCAAGAAGTAAACAACATGTTATGTCTACGATTGTTCAAATTTCCAAGAAGATCATTCGACCCTTATGATATCGTTAAGAATTTCAGTACTGCAGTCAAAATAAAAGTGTTTTCTAAAGAAGATGGTCTTTTTGATGATATCTTTCAACAGAAAAGTACACTTAAAGAAGTTCTGCATTCGGCCCAAATGCGATTTCCTCGAGCATAATTTCAAGAGTTTAAAATGTACAGAGAAAGGATGTTAGCTAATATCCCTTTGGATAAATTATGCTTGGAACCTGTGAGGGAACCAACAACCAGTATCAGTCTCAGTGGAAGTTCAGGCATAGACAGGTCTAAATCTAAGTCTGGGAGGGGAAATTCATAACACTCTAAGAGGTCCAAAAGTGACCATAATAAAAGCGAAGGGTCCGTAAGAGATACTGCCCAGCCCAAGGAGCACCTAGAACAAAAGGTTTTGACCTCTCCACAGGTAAACCTTCCCCCTCTGATCATCCAGCCGCCACCAGTCAGAATTGAGCTGGATAAAGAATGGGAGACATTCAATGACTTAATCAATATTGAAGGACAGAGCACAAAAACACCTGAAAGTAATGTACAGATAGTGGATGATATAGTCATAGGAACAATCAGCAATGTCCCTGAAATGGAACATATTCCCATTACCCCATCTTCTGAACTTATGCTCAAAATAGAGGAAATTCCTCCTCTTGATGTATTTTACAATCTGCAGCATAAGGCTATGGTGAGAAGACAAAGAAAGAAAAGGAAATTGGAAAGCGTACTCTCTCATGATCCAGAGCAATTAGACATCCTATGGCAAGATCCTACCACCAATCCCACTGAAAATCTCACTAAATTATCTCAGATCGCAGGAGCATATGCTTTTGCGACCATAGATAAAGCGTCTGAGGTACAACAATTACTGGAAGAAAAAGAAGATCAAATACAAGTTTTGCAGCAATAGCTACAACAAGCCAGTGCCAATAGCGAAGCATAGAAATAGCTTGAAAGACTACAACAGGACTTTCAACAAATGCAGTTAGGATACCAGAACAGTTTGTTCGAAAGAGAAAAATAGTTACAGGTTATGTAAGAGATGCACAAGGATGATCCTAAGCTTACAGAATTTGTCACAGAATCCATTTCCTTAAATGATCAACTACTGCAGCAACAAGAAGCATTGTGCCAAAGAATATCACAGTGGAGCTGTTATTGCGAAATAAGCAATAGAATTACTATTCAAGCCATGGACTTGCGACATGATTATGATTTAATTGATAAAAGAGTTACTGAATATTTGGCTTGGCAGGAATCTGAGGAAGAAAAAAAGGTAGGCGCACCCATAATCAATGACACCCACAAAGAAATGCTCTTTAATAAGTGGGATGCACAGATTAGGAAAGTAGAACAAGCGGCAGAAGACACAGCCACAGTAGCAAACAACATCATTGACTGCATCAATGAAAATTTACACAGGGAAAATCTAATCTCAGAGACCACTCCAGGGTATCTACCAAATGTATAGCATCTACAAACAAGTTGGAAATAGAAGGCTCAAGAAAAGGCAGAGTCCATTAAAAGATTAACCAAGTTGAATTGGATTCTTACTAGACGTACTTGGTAAAACCACATAGCCGGTGCATAACTCTCAAATGTATCATTAATTCTGTGGAGAAGATGGCACCAGCACTTGTCGATTCCATTTTCGTAGGACAGCTAAAGTCGGAAGTCGGCCAGCCAACTCTCCTCAAGCAAATGTTGAATGCTTGCAACTACAAGGAACAGATACATAGATAGTTAGTTGTTAGTTTTAATTTTAGATTTAGTTTTAGTTTTAATTTTACTTTATTTTTGCCTAAAATGGGGATAGTCATTTAAACCGCATCCTACATTTTGTAATAAATTATTTTTAGATTTAGTTAGTAGTATTTAAACCTTTCTCACGCATTTAGAGAAGGGTCCTGAAATTTGTCAAAAACTTGTCCTCAGAACATGCACTTTTGCACCCTCTGAGGAGGTTTTGATGAATGAATGGAACAAGATTTATTGATATTTGTGTTTAATATCTACTACTGATGTTGCACTTTTGTACTCTTAGTAGATGTTGGATTAAGAAGAGCTAAATCATTATCGCTTGAAGCTCATGAGTAGAACTAGTTATAAATGGTACTTTTATCTCTTAACTATTTCTGCTTATGTGTTAAGTTGATATTCATGTTCAGTTATTTATATATGAATGCGTGAATCCCTGAGTTATCATTTGGCACTTTTGTATGGTGATATCTATTTATTTATGCTTAATATATGAGTAGCTTATTATGCCATATGTTTTTCATAATTGTTTTGTCTAACTTTTTATACGAAATGGTTTATCTTTATTGAATTCTTTTCTCATAGCAGTTGAATGATCTTTATTACCAATTTCCATTTGAAATCATTTTAGATCGCATAACTGAAAAACTACATTCCGGGTTAGTTTAGAATTAGATATTTCTGTTTATTAGAATATAATTGCATGTTGTTAGATTAGATTTAGAATAAAAGCATTTTACTTATAATTATTAGAAAGGAAATATCAATCCTCAACGCACACACACATAGATTGGGAAACTGGTCCCATATCCCTAGTCAGACCCAATATACCAAACATAGAAGGAGCTGCTAACCAAGGTCCGGACCAGGTGGGTATTCCCCTTGTTGTAGACCCGATTTTCGGGGCTTCAACATATTTGGCACTAGAAGGAGGGCCCTGAACTGTGAATGGCATGTAAATATAAATCCAAATACCATTCTAAGAGTAAATCTCCCTCACCATCTCTCCCAACTTCTCCATCGCATTTAGAATCTTTAAATCTTGAGCTAGAAGTTGATAAAACAACAACCATTGCCACAAACCCAAACATTTCAGAGAAATCTACTATTGAACCTCTTGAAGTTGAATCTTTGATCCATAAACTTCAGCGATTTTCTATATCACCTCAAAGATTTGAAAAACCTCAAGGTAGTGTGACTTTGCAATATAACCCTGCTCATCCTCTTACTAGATTAAAGAGCGAAAAGTTTGGTATTGAGACAACTAAGTTACCTCTACCTACAAGGAAGAGAGCAAGGAAATCACCTAAAGGGTCTGAGAGTGAGACTCTTTCGTCATCATCATCCATCTCAACCTCTCCACCGTGAAGTCAACCATCCACCCCTCCACTTTAGATTATTGTCCACCAGTCCACTGGAACTTCCACATATCCTTCTCAGTCATCTAGAACTGTAATATCCTCATCTTCCCAACTGCAGGGATCATCTTCTGCGCTTTCCTCGTTTAGTAGTTCAATGATGGCCCAAACTCCATGGAATAACCCAGGGGCAACCTTAATGCCTGTGCCCTAGAGTCAAATATGGACCCATCCTAAAAAATGGCTTCCTAAATTCAATCTTGAAGCAGGGCTAGCAGAAGAACATATAAACAACTTTATGTTATCTATAAATCTCGATGGGGTTACTAATGAAGACGCTGTCGTCGAAGTTTTTCCTTACACTATGCAAGGAGCAGATGGATCATGGTATTTCTCATTACCATCCGGATCAATTACTAGTTGGGATATCTTCCAAGAACAATTCTTGACTAAGTTCGGTGATGAAAGGTCTACTACGACACTGATCAATGACCTGTCTAACCTTAGGGCTGAGTCAAAGTAACCTATCAAAGATTTTAATTCGCATTTCAATAAAATTTTGAACAAAATTCCTACTTCTTCCAAGCCTAGTGAAGAAGTGCAAAGTGAATGGTACATCTCTGCTTTACCATCAAACATAGCAATCTTCATCGATAGGGCTAGCAAAACAACTTTAGCTGACAATATGAAGGAAGCAATAGCGGTAGAGAAACGTATCATAGCCCTAGAAAAGAAAAACATCATTGATGAACGCAAATTTAGGAAGGTTACTTTTAAAGAAGATATAAAAAAAAACAATTAAAAGACCCATACAGTTTAGAAGGATTGTAGAAAGTTTTGAAAACCATGTCTAATGAAATGGTTGACATTAAGAAACAAGTAGCAGATACTTCCTCTAAAAAGCCATACAAGCTTTATAGAAGAAATCCAAGTTCGACTGATTCAAAGCCTCCCAATGCTATCACAAGTGTTGAATCAGAAGAAGAAGAAGAGGAAATTGCTACCAAAGAGCCCACCGATGAAGAAGAAGTTGTAGAAGTACAAGGAATGTGGGATTTCATCCTCCCAGATGAAGAGGATCAAGAGGCATCGCCGATTAGTACTAGAAGTAGAAATCAACTTTATACTCCTCAACCTACTTCTAAGCCAACTAGCGCAAGCTCAATGCCTAAGAATAAAGCCACAGCTAAGAAGCCATCACTCAAGGCAACTCAAACAAGCCCAATCCAAACAGATTCACCAACTCCATCTAAAACGTTGATTGTTATTGATGAGATGGAGTATAATATCATAGAAGACATGAAGAAGACTAGGGCTAACATCAATTTTTACGAATTGAGCAAGTTAGAACATCAACAAAAGGTACTTTTGAAAGAGTTACATGCAGTACCAGTTGCACCTTTGCCCGCAGCTGTAATCTCGCAAGCTTCTCACGAGATGGGAAGACCTCCAACTAATGTGACTGATAAAGTTGATCCAAATGATATCGCTTTAGTTGGAGGAAGTTCAAGATCTCATACTCCCCCATTTCTTCTTACTTATGAATTTTTCAACAAAAATTTGCATAATTGTTTAGTTGATTCTAGAGCTTCATCTAATATCTTACCTAAATCAATATGTGCAAAGTTGAATGTTCAACCTCAGAAATCTGCAGTGCACATAGTTCAGCTGGATTAGTCTTAAGTTGAAGTGATCGGTGAACTAAATCAGGTTACCATAAGGCTGTCATCTAATCCAAAGGTATGTCAAGTTATCAACATTTTAGTTACAGATATTCTAGAATTTTATCGATTAATTCTTAGCCGAGATTGGTCTTAAAAACTTCATCGATACTTTGCAACTGATTGGTCGCATATGTGGCTCCCTTACAATGGTAAACCAAATCAAATAAAGGTTGAGTGAGAAAGACATCAGAAATATATAGTAACGGAATTGGAAGGAGAAAATGAACCTATAGCATACAACAACAATATAATTTGCAACTATTCTGTTGACTCTTTCTTAGGAAATTTTAATGCTCATACTTCGGCTTACTTAGAATATTCTATTTTATCTCAAGTAGAAAACTTTTCTAAAACGGATAGTTCTAAATGTATTAATTTTTATAGATAGTCCTATAAATAAATCTTTATTTTGGAAGTTATTTTTTGACAGTTCTAAGTCTAACGAAGGAGTAGGAGCAGGATGCGTGTTAATCAGTCTAGAAGGAAACAAAACTATGCTAACTTGTAGACTCGAATTCGATTACACTAATAATACTGCAGAGTACGAAGCTTTAGTCGGAGGATTATACAAAGCAATCGGATTAGACATCAAATATCTACATGTTTTCGTAGATTATGAAATTGTTATTAGAAAGGTACGAAATACTATACATTGTTTATCAGGTCATTTAAAATATTATTAATCTTTAGTACAAGATCTGACTGAACATTTAATAGCATTCAATATTTCATCAATTCTTAGGCTCCAGAATGCTAGTGCCAACCTCTTGGCAAACGTAGCTTCCCAGCTCATTCCCTCAGAAGACTATAGCCTCGATAAATTTTCAATCAAATTAATCTTTAGACCCTCGATTCCTGATAACATTACCAATTGGAGAATTTTCAACGATGACCCTAATATTGTAAGCTTTCTCACATCAGAGGCATCTTACACTAATCAGATTATAGATGAATACCAACATGACAAACAATTGCAACAATATAGCACTAATAATGCTATGCCAAAGTCAGTAGTCAAATTGGAAGACCTATATGATGTGAAAGATCAATTCAAAAGATCTACCAATTCAGAACTTCAAAGTTAAACTTTGAACTATGAATTAGTAAATCTAGGAACTGATATCAAGCCACAGAATATCAACCTAGTTCTTGGCCTAGCTGCTGATGAAAAATTAGCGTATGTTCATCTCTTGAAACAGTACAAAAGTGTCTTTGCCTAGAACTACAATGAACTTAAGACTTGCGACACTTCTATCATCCAACATACTATCCCAATGATAAAAGATGAAAAACCCATCCAACAAAAGCTAAGAAAGATCCATCCTAATCTAGAAAACCAAATCAAGTCTGAACTCAATAAATTATTGAAAGCCAAAATCATTTTTCCCATTCGACATTCTAAATGGGCTTCCAATATGGTTCCCATCAAAAAGAAGAATAGAGACATTAGAATATACACTGACTTTCGAAATCTTAACAAAGCCTGCCAAAAGGATAATTTTCCTTTGCCTCCTACGGAGCAAATATTACAGGCAGTTGCAGAATCAGAATTAATGTCCTTTTTCGATGGTTTCTCTGGCTACAACAAAGTTTTGGTCCATCCCGATGATCAGTTAAAGACCACGTTCAGAACCAAATGGGGTACTTATGCATATCAAAATATGCCTTTTGGTCTGACCAATGCTGGCGCCACATTTCAAAGGGCCATGGACATCGCATTTAAGGGATTAGTAAAAAAATCAGTAATAATCTACTTGGATGATATAACTGTGTATTCCAAAAAACAAGGCAAACATCTCATAGATTTAAAACAAATCTTCCAACGTTGCCAAAGGTATGGAATTTCACTTAACCCAAAAAAGTCCTTTTTTGCATTAAGCGAAGGAAAACTTCTTGGATATATAGTGTCAAAATATGGAATCGATATTGATCCCGATAGAGTCAAGGAGATTTTCGAAATACCATTGCCTCACAACAAGAAAGCTATGCAATCCTTCCTTTGCCGAATTAATTTTGTTAAGAGATTTGTTCCAGATTTTTCAAGGATTGTATCTCCCCTACAAGTAGTGATTAAAAAGAATTCAATCTGTTAGATACCTATACCAATAGGTTTCATATTTCATGATTGGCAAATTCAAATGCCAAAAATGCTCTGCTTTGCTGACACAAAGATCCCATATTTCCAAGACAAGGCAAGGTGTGTACATGCCTTCATCTTTACTAAATTTTGATGGATGGTCCAACAGTCAAAACTGGATCATGCCATGTTTCAATTTTCTGTTGTAGAATAGAGAAAGAAGTCTGTCCAAACTGTTTAATCTTGGCAGACCAATAGTTAGGCAGAGAAGCTAAGGTTCCCAACTGCTTAATCTGGGGCCTTGGAAGAAATAAGGGTAGTGTTAGATAGCCAATCAAAAGAAAAAGCCAATGGAAAAGAAAAGGCACATAAGGGTCTGCGAGTCCAAGTTCACCCTCCAAGAAGAAACAAAAAAATGCTAGGCAAGTAGATGGGTAGGTAGATGGGGTTGCAGAAGTGGTATTCCTTTCAAGCTGCATCTTGCTGGTAAACATAAGGAAAACAACACAATGAAGCATGTATAACTTCCCTCTTTTCCTTGTTTTACACTCATTACTAATATCCCTACAACAGCTGTGTTTGTGAAAGAATTCAAGGTTTTATGTTGGTTCTTGTTTCCTTTAAGAGCCACATTTCTTGTGCAAAATTCTTTTCATTTTGATGTACTCCCTAAGCTAAGTTGTTTTCAAATAAACTTAGTAATATCACTCCTCATTCACCTCTTCCCTCCATATTAACCCTTAACCTCTATTATCTAATTCCCTATGTCACCCTTTCCCTACTATTATAACACCATGGTGTATAAATCCCAAGCATTCTATAAATATCCCCGCCTTGGCATTATAGCCATATGATTCACTACTAGGGAATTAAATTGGCATCTAGTTAGTTTAAGAACCCAAGCCTTACCTCTTTGTCTCCCTCAGAATTCATTTACACATTCAACCCTCCATTTTCCTAAGAAACCTTGGAGAAACCCATTTGCACCCTTAGACTCGCTCAAAAGGCAAAAATGCGTGGAAAACCCACTTTTCCGCCTTATCCTAAGTTTGGGATTTATGGGAAATTTTATACAAAAATACATCGAAATAACCCAATATCCCGACTTATCCAAAGTTTTGGGCTACGCGCGATTTCGCAAAGAAATTACATGAAAAAACCCATTTTTCCTAAGTTTTTGTGATATGCGCGCCTTTATCAAAATACATTAGAAAACCATGCAAATCGCAAGTATTTCTAAAGTCCCGCCCGGGCACAAATCCCATCAAAAAATCATTTTTTATTATCCGCCCGGTGCCGTATTGTCCGGACAAGTTATCGGCCCGTCGACCGTCCGATCGGGCGCTTTTCATCCAACGGCTCCTGTGGATATCGGACCGGCCCCGACGTCCGATAGATATCGTCCGATATCTGTCAGAGGGTGACGTCAGGCCTCTGCCACGCGTCGCTCCCACAGCATATCGGAGCCCCCTCTGACAGATTCCCTTCCGTAGCATAAGCGGTGCGATATAATACCGTTTGTGGTTTCCAGTTTTCCGCTAATCAGCCTGCCAGCATCACCGCTACGTCACTGCCAGCATCATCGCCGCGTCCACGCCCTCGTCCGCCATTGCTCCACCTGTCCGCCACCTCACCATCCCCGTGGAGCACTCATAAGCCACCACGTCACCTGATGATGTCATGCTGACATCATCCGACCCTGACCCACCGGATGACATCATGCTGACGTCATCCGAAAAAAGGCGCCAATATCCCAAAAATCCATATTTTGGCCAATTTTTCGCGTTTTTTTCACTTTTTACAAAAACTTCTGTTGTGCCTTCTACATGCATTTTACGTCCAAATTTGCACCAACCTGTTGAATTTGACCTGGAGACCTTCGGCGCGCCTACCCACCTGCATTTGTGACCCAGACCGTCAAGTTTACCAGGTATTTATCTCTGCAAATCTTCTCTGCGCCTGGTTTTGTCTACAAATTGACTATATTCACTTAAGATACTGAAAAACACATAATTCACCAGCAAATGCCTTCCGCCCAGTTCCCGTTTGAAGTTGGAAGCTCGAAATTCACTACCTAAACCTTGTTTAAACAAAACTTTCACTAAAACTTGCATTCTGTTCGCGCAGTCGTGAACAGGAAACCCGAACTTACACCTAAATGCTGTAAGAAAAGGTCTGTTAAATACTAGCATTTGCCTCTTCTAGTGTCTTATGCAGTATTTCAATTGCTGCAATTGACCCTTTTATCCTCTGTTTTTCAGAAAATCACCTCTCTCTCAAAGAAACGCTCTTTCCTATTACTCGGCACAGTAACACTAGTTCACCTATCAGCAGAGTTTTTTAAGCAACTATGGATACACCAGTAGCACCTGTGGCCCTCAATATTGCCCCTTTGAATGCCCCTCAGAGAGAATTGGAGTGGAAAACTTTAGCAGATTTGGATTATCAAATCCCAGAGGAATTTCTAAGTAACAGCAAGTTCCACCTCCACCTGCTAAATGAATTAAAGGCCAAACATGAAACTGGAACAGATATACTGGGCATTTGGGATTCCTTCCTCCCAATCTTCAAGCTTCCTCAGGTCAATCAATTCCCTGACATAATTCACCTATGTGCTCAATGTTATGATCCGACTAAGAGAGTTGTGCTTGACCCTTCAGGCTCAGTTGTTTTCTACATTACCCCTGAGGCCATCAGAGAGATGTTGCAATTCAAGACTGAGAAGAAATTGGTTTCCCTATCTTTGTTTGATCTGATAAATCAAGGAGTTAAGATGTTGACAGATGCTCAGATCACAAAGCTGAACCAACTATATATTAATTCTGATACTGTGCAGTATCCTCCCATTTCTCATGTTTACCTCAACCCATTGGGCAGGGACCTTGCAGATATGATCAGTCCTATTCTGGGTTATAACTCAATTGAGTTTATTGATGAAACTGTACTGGTAATGATGCTCATGTTTTCCCGTGGCAAAGCTCCAATCTGCTATGACTATGCCACCTACATATTAGACAAAATGCATGAGCAATTTATGAACCTATCAAGGGAAAAGGTGTTCAGATACACCTCTTACATCTACCACCTAATTTTATACTATCAACATGAGAAATTTTCCTTTATTGTGAAAAGAGTGGATGCACAAGGTAATCCAAGGTCGGTAGTGTACTGGAGCTCAGTTTTTCACTGCAGAACCTATTCTCCATACACTTACTATGAGTTTATAGACCTTTTCATCCACCCAGCCATGTCTCTGTCCCTGAGCTCACCTCCTCCAAGACTAACAGATGAGATGCAGAGAATCCTTCAGTTGTCCAAGGCATACAGCATTGGGGATTGGTATTTTTACCAAAACTACACCGTCATCAGAATATATGGTTGTGAGTTGCCCCCATACAGACTGCCCAAGTATGTGCCCATGAGATTGTTTTCCCTTGAATACTTCAGGCAATTTTGGAATGCTGATATAAACAACTTTTTAGGCAAAGGCAAGAAGGCACAGCTGAAAGTGAAAAACCAATTGGGCCACTTTGTGTTGAACAAAAGGGAGGAAGGCTGGCGAGAGGTTGACAGAATGCTAGAAAGCCTTGGCCTAAAGACCAGTTTCCTCTGGAAACCGTATGACCCCAATCACTTCACATCATTAAGAAGGGTCAAATATAGGCTCTCTAGTTATGACCATGTAAGGTTGCCTCACATAGAACAATATGCAAA
>APFE030042741.1:0-23258 GCA_000404065.3 Pinus taeda | reverse complement strand
TTACATTAGGACCAACCTTGAGGTCCTTGCCAAGGACATCCACCCGATGGATCAAATTGAATTACACAAGCAAACGGGTGAGATGGTGTATGCCTCCTTGGCAGACAAGACATTGGTGAACTACATGCTACTAAATAGCCTAAATAATACAACTGCACAACTTGAGTTGGAAAGGGCATCCTCTCAAGCAAAAGACAATAGGATCAAAGCTTTGGAGGACATCATAATAGAGCTTGGGCATGATCCTAAAGATGTCAAAGCAATGCAGGAGCTGCTGAAGCTGAGGGATGTTGATATGGCAGCATTAAGGAAAATGATCAAAATCCCAGCAACTCTTCATCCCCAAACTGAAGAAGTTGCCCAGCTGAGACAGGACAAGGATGCAGCAGCTATGCCGGTAACACTATATAAGCAACTCATCCAAACACAGGGAAAGTTGGAGGAATCAGAGGCTGCACTTCAGGCAGCATTGCAGCAAAAAGAGGCAGGACAAACTTCACAGCCTCCTCCAGAAACAATCAATCTGGAGGAAGCTCCTCAAACCACTGCCCCTCCCAGTCAGCAGACACAGCAAGCAGCACCCTTCACCTCAGCACCAACAACAAAGCAGGCTGAAAGCCTTGACATGCAGAAGCTCAGAAATGAGATTCAAGTCTTGGAGGCCCAAATGTCAGAGTTGAATCAAGCTAAAGAAACTCTGGCTAAGATCAATGAAAAATATGATAAATCCAAGCAAAATGTAGCTGAGAGAGAAAGAGAGGTAAAAACTCTCAAAAGGAGAATAAATGAGCTGGAAAAAGAGCTCACACTGGACAAGGTAAGAGCTGAGCTCAAGAGAATCCTATGGGCCAATTTTGGCCAATCCATCACAGACCAGTGGGAATACATTGAGGCCATTTATGAGCAGATAGGGCTCATTGGAAAAGCACACAGGGAAATCCAAAGAGCAAGGGCATCTCTTTGCAGTATGCCTGAGGCTGCCACCAGGATGATTAATGTGCTAAATTACAGAACAAGTTCTCAGCTGATCAAAATGGGAATTGCCAACAGGATTGAGACCATTTCAATGGTCAAAAGGGTCCTGACACTAAGAAACCTGGTACAGACCTTAGAGAGAAGAAGCCAGGATATGCAGGCAGACATTAACATATTCCAGGACAAGTTCATGGCATTACAGAACAAAGGTCTTCCTAGCTTGATGGACCCCTCAGGAAGGCTACTTTCACATGAAAAATATGCCAAGAGGGTCAACACCTTTGCTGCTAATCAGATTGCAGAAAAAGCCAGCACATCAGCAGAAACAGGGCCAGCATCAGGACGGACCCTTTTCAACAGGGTGGAGAGTTTATTCTTTATTATGAATGAAATTAATCACTTGTTTAATGAGCCTCCCAATTTTTATAAGTATACAGAGGCAGATGAGACCATAGAGTCAATTTTGAGGCATCAATTGCCCACACAGGAAATCTGGAACAGTTTGATACAATTACTGCTAAACCAAAGCCAGTAATTATGTTTTTTTTTCCTTTTTGAAATATATAAATGGTCATACACAGGAAGATTGTGATATGTCAGCACGTATGCAATGAGAGTCTAAGCCAACTCAGCACAACCATTCGGCCACCACAGCAGCACTGGCAGTCACAGGTGATAGGGCCGAAAAGCTACAGGAGGACAGAGTTGCACAGACACGTCATTCAGCAGTTGTAACAAAGCATTCAACCGACTCAGTAAGCTCCAAAGGTCGAAATCTTCTGACAGGAGTAAAGAGCATTTATGTTGTATTAAAGGCTGTAATAACTTCTTATCTACTATTTCTGTACGAGTTAATAAAGATATTTTATTTCTCAAATGACTCAATGCCTGAGATATTTTGTATGAAACACTTCTATATATTCCCCCTCGCATGAGATAGCAAGGGTTGGACGTCGGATGTTGGATGTTATTGATATCTATTCTATAGTTCTTTTACTGTAAATTCTCAGAGAAGTAATACAAAGGCAGTGGAATTTCCAAAGCTCTGTGTTGTTGATGCATTGTGGTGTTTAGCTAAATGTTGCAGGATTCCTGCGTATTTCATGGCACAATAAGTTTTTCTTACAGCTCTTTATTATGTGTTTTGTTATCATTCATATCTCTTTCATGCTTCTGTGCTTTACAGTTAATGGCAAAGAAAAAGAATAGTTCCAAGATTTAATCACAGATTACCCTGAACTCAATCTAAGCTATTATAATTTTTTTCTTCAGCTGTAGTAACAAAGGTGTAATTCTTAATTGCTACCCTTTCATACTATATCTTTCACAATGATTATTGTTTCAGGAATTCAAGTTTTGCTCCTGAGGAATATATCTCTTTCTCACATCCCATCTTAGTGGAAAATTCTTAATTTCTTTTCACTGGTTGTTTACATTTCACCATCACAATTTCAAGTTTGTTTTATGAAGTATGTAGATGGCCCTGTAATCCCAGCTACTCAAACTCAAGATTTCAACAACCAGTAGCCACAGACTCCATTGCCCAATGGACTAACATTATCTACAGATTTCCACTTTAGGTACAGAAAGACATCCTTCCAACCAAACATAAACCAAAACCTTTACTTCATAACTAGCCTAAAATATCCATAGAACAGAGACAAACCTTAAAGAGAGAGCCCTCTCTGATTACAGTTGGGCTAGAAACTGTAATCCAAATATTGGTTAGTGGTTACCCCGGCTGTATTCCCTTGGGAGTCAAAGGGAACAACTTGGGTGTTAACACAATCTTCAAATGGGGCCATGACGAATATGAAACATTCAATTTGATTAAGCAAGTAATTGTAAATGCTCCATCTTTAGCAACCTCAAATTTTTCCAATCCTTTAATTTTGTATACATTTTCCTCTCATAGATCATATGCTGTGATACTCACTCAAGCAAATCAAGACAAGGCAGAAGCCCCAATTTCCTTTTTTAGATCAAATCTACAGGGGGCTGAATTAAATTATTCAAACGTCGAGAAACAAGCTTATGATATTTTCAAAGCGATCAAACATTTCAAACACTTTCTGCTTAAAACCCATACAAAAATCATAGTACCGTTTCCAGCGGTAAGAAATCTCTTAGTACAGAAAGACGTGGGTGTGAAAAGAGACATTTGGGTTACTTCCTTACAAGAATACGACATTGAAATTAAACCAGCAAATATTGTAAAAGGTCAAGGCTTTTACAAAATGTTGGCTGGAGCATTGCTCATTTCTGAAATACCATCTGTAGAAATACAAATGTATGAGGAACTCCATGATGGACCAGCAGGTGGACATTATGTTGGAGATGCTACTACACATAAAATCCTATGCGCAGGGTACTAATAGCCTTCACTACTCAAAGATGCACATAGCTATGTAAGGAAATGTCAAGTTTGTCAAACTTCTGCTAGGAGACAAAAGAAACCATCGTTGCCTTTGCAACCAATCAATATTGAGCAACCTTTTAATCAATGGGGATTGGATATAATAGGTGAGATCGTTCCTCACTCTTCTAAATAGCATAGGTATATCCTTACAGCTACATATTATTTTACTAAATGGGTAGAACCAATTCCTCTGAAAACAGCTAATGTCGAACATGTTAGCACCTAAATGCGCCTTAGGCTGAAGGAAGGCAAAATTCAGGGTAACCACAAACCATGCTTAGTCTGTTAGCTAGCCCTACCAGAACAAGAGAGGGCTCTCTCCGAGTCACGCTCAGTGAATAGATGAACAATATGGTCTGGGATGACTTACAATGAAGTATTGATTTTAGGCTAGGTAAATAAATATGGAAGCAAGAAGCAATTTGTATAAATGACTGAGTTTCTGGGATGTATGGGACCAACAAGCAGCAATGAGCAGAGAATTTAACACAAAGGCACAAATTACTTTGTGAGGCAAGACAGGTGGAAAGTCTAGAAATTTAGTTTGAAATAACGCAGAATGGAAAGATTTTTTAGGAGGGTGAAAAGGGCATAAACACATGAATCCTTTTCAACAGAATAAGAAACACATAACGTGAAACTTTCCCACAGACAGAGCAATAAACATGAATTCTACCTTATCTTACTTAGAAAATTTCACTAGAAATGAATACGAATAAACTGTGAAACATAACGAAATAAATATGAAACATAAAGAGAACACATTTGCTACACTCTCACCACATGAATCTCATTAACCAAAGCCTTTGCATTTCATTAATTCTCTGTCAAAATATAGAATGAAGAACTGAGTTTCTCTCCCACAGTCTCCCAGAAATTACAACCAACACTTTGCAAATGGTTTTGCATACAATAAATAGACTATGCCATTGGGAAATAGAACGACCAAGAGTTGTGGAGTTTCTCAAATGATTACAAACTGGAAACGGAAAGCCAACCATTAGTTACAGGTGCAGCGTTACAAAAATGACAAATGGCATGGGTGACTGCTCACCTTCCTTTGCCACTTGGATAGAAGCCCACCTTTAGTGAAATACTCTTTAAACTTTGCCTTAGGTGCTGAAGAAAGTGTAGTGTAAATGAGCTGGCCCACTTGGAGAAAGTCGCGAATCGAAATGTCGCGAAGCGGAAGTGATTTTGGCCTTTGGGTTTATATGCGCCACGCCAAAAACTATATGCGCCGCGCCAATTTGGAGGTGATTTTGAGGTACCTGCTAGAGTCCAAATTGTGCCCAAGTGTGATTGTTGGAAAGCCCCACCTATCTACCTTCCAACCCAAGTGGAATTTCTGAATTTGGTGCTCATTTGCCCATCCAAAACTTCATTCTCCCAAGATTGCTTCCTGTGTGTCAAAATAGGGGCAGAGAGGTCATTTTTTGAGTGTTTTTGACCTCCTGGGGACTCAAAACTTGCCCAAACTTCTTTTCCATGCACCAGTAGTTATGATGTTTCATGTTGAATCCAAAAATGCAAACCATTTGTGATTTGGAGCTCCTAATCCTATGCGTCGGGCCAGTGGCGCACCGCACAGGGAGAAAAACCCTATGTTGTGCCCAAAAATTTGTCATGTGACCAAAATTGTCCCAAATTTTTTGAAATTTGGGCTGGATGTTCTCTATGAAGTGCTATGCTAGGCCACAGAGGCTTCAACCAAGATTTGAAGCCGATCTTTCTCTTTTTGCATTTTTTGTCTCTTTGTCGCTCTCCCCAATTTCGCCTTCAAAATCCTTATCCGAGCCTTTGAACTCATGTTCTGTGCCCTGTAGTGATAAACCATCTACCTCAATATGGTTTTTTCCTTGTCGGCCATCTCTAACAGTCTCTCAAGGTGGATGTTGATACGCTCGAGTCAAGACTCTCGATCATTGTTAATCTCTTGCTCTAATGGAGTGAGCTCAATCCTCCTATGTTGGGTAGCTTGGCAGTTCTCACGGATGTTTTGCAGCTCCATGATCTCATCCTGGTCCTTGAGCTGTTTGTTCCTCTACTCCAAATACCTGATAATCCACTTAGCCCTCTCCAAATTGAGTGACAAGTCTTGGATCTCCGTTTGCTGCTCCTGGATGGTCCTCCTAAGCTTGGCACTCTCCACATCTGTATCATCATCATGAATGAGGATGAAGTCGGCCTCTCGTTCACCTAATGGCCCCTCGTCATGTATGGGCTTCTTGCCTCTATCCTGTACATGTGTTGCCGATGTCGGAAGCGAGGCCCCTTCCACGCCGGGTGGAGATAATACTCGCTTTGCTGTTGCAAACAAATGTCTACTGCCTCTCTGATAGGTGATGAATACTGGCATAGTAGTGGTCTCATGGCACTCACACTGATGAGAAGGACCACCTATCTCATTTTTAGCCTCTGATAATACTTGTGAAGTGCTGAAGCGGTCACGGGAGATGAAGTCATCCCAAGTAATGCCTTGCAATCCCAGCTGATGAACCACCAAAATCTTAATAAGAGAAAAATGATAAACATTGTTAAGTTGCTGCTGAGGGGTCTTGTGCTCAATGAAGGTGTTCATCCTCTCTATGTTCCTGCAAATGAAATATGGGATGTTCATCATCTGTACCTTGGTAAAGTGCATAAGCAACCTGATGTGATAGGCATATAGACGAAAGAACCTCCCCTCATAGCTGAAATATTTCATGATCAACTTCGTGAGTGGAGCATATTCATCTTTCAAATATCTGAATGGAAAGACTCTTTGGAGCTGCCTCAAGAAATGATCCTTAATGTAAGGCTCATAATGTTGCCGATCAACCTTCTGTTTCTTGTGCCACTGTTCTCCAAAGTTCGGTATGCCGTTTGCTAATGAGACAGTTTCAGGTGTCAATGTGAAGGTGACACTGGCCAAGATGGAGTGATCTCCATGTAAGTGAAGCACAAAAAAACGGGCCAACTCATGATGAACTCGAACATTACCCACTCTTTGAAAAAACTCAAAACATGATAGATGCTGGAAACATGACATAGCAATAGGGCAGGCCTGCAATTCTGTAAGTGTGGTTGGTTCATCCCTAACATGTTTGCCACTTTTGTGATGTCTCCGGGGAGCCTGTTCTTCTGAGGATGAATCACTTTGAGTTTCCACCTCATACTCTGATGAATGCTCAAATTCCATGACTATTGTATATGGACTATGCTTGGACTGCCCTTTGATGCTGGTAGTGAAACTATGTGTTGTTGTAATTTCTGCCACCAAGGGGAACAATGCGGAAAGGGAGTGTTAGGAAGGGGAATAATATGATGGGATTACGGGTTATGGGGGGAAATTTTGTTTAGGGACATGTAGGAGGGTTTGGGGATTTTGTAAGGTAGGGTTTTGGGGTTTTATGTTTGACAAATAAGTGGAGGGGATAGGGAATAGGGGTTTAGTACTGTTTTAGGGTAGGGAAAATAGGGAAAAATGGGATAGGGGGGAAGGGAACAATGGAAAGAAGGGGGAAAATGAGAGGTGAAAAAGGAGCCTTGGCATCAACACAACAAGTTTGCAACCCTAGAGCAATAGCTTTGATGATTTCAAGTGGTAGGGTTTAGGCATTTTTATTGCAATTATACACGGCCATAAACCACCATCATGTTCACAAAAATTTGATGAGCAAGCCAAGATATAGACCCTACCTGGCAATTTGAAAGATTTCAAAATGATTTGTTGCAAGTTTGGCACAAATTCGAGCCTTTGTGGGTGTGCGCCGTGCTCTGTGTGTGCACCGCGCCCATGTATTTCCACCACTGTGGAGTCGGGCTCTGTACGCCACGCTCTCTATGTGCGTCGCGCCCCTCTGTGTGTGTACCGCACCTATGAAAACGACTCCAACCTCTCCTAAAACGCGTGCTAACTCTTCACAATGACTTTGCAATGTTTCTGTTTACCTTGGTATGCAAAATGACTATGTTTCTTGTGGAACTTCTTTATAAAGACATTTGGAGTCATGGGTTTAATTTTTGTCTCTTCAAAACCCAATTTGATAATGTTTTTATTTTAGCTCTTTTTCCTGATTTAATGCAACTCTGTATTTCACTTTTCCCTTTGAATTTTTAGCTAAAATGATGAAAAAAAATTTGGCACTTTTTGCAGGGGTTGTTGACATGACATTTGGCCAAGGAAACCATGACTGCGCCTGAAGAGATCAACTGGAAACTTTTTTTTTTGAAAATTATCACAAATGACACACTGTTTGACTTTACTTCAAAACAGAGTTTTGAAGAACAGTCATAATCTGTCAACATGGCGATGAAAATCTTTGAATCACAACTTTTTAAGGGCCTCCCTCTAGCCTGCATGGCTTTATTGGACATGGTTGAAGACCAAATTGACTAATCCCTAGACCTAATGACTGAAAATGACTCTTGTCCATTAAAGGATCAAACATTGACTGTCATGGACTTTAGTGCACATTGACAAAAGACCTAAGCCAGCAGGTGCCAGACATGAGGGGAAATGACTAACAAGACCTTTTCTGTCAGATTATGGCATGCCCCTAGCGGAATGCAGTTGAGTGAATGGAGCGAGACTCCTAAAAATGAAATGCAAAAAGAGTTTGATCTCTGACGGAGAACTGACAAGACCGACTCTAACATTGGCTCCAATGGGGGATGGTAGCTCCTTGGAGGTGCCAAGAACAGCAGATCTCTAGAAGAGCTAGATAGTGCCTTCGTCCATTGGTCTATGGAGTCATTATTTTGACAAAAAACACAAGACTCTGACTCATTTACGAAACTAAAATGACCAAAAACTTGACTCAATTTTGATAATGAAATGACTTGAAGACTAAGTTGACAAACTCTAACCAAACTAAAATAAAATGGTATTTACAATGACAGTGGAAGCAGCGTTAATAACTCAAAAATGGTATCGCTTGAGGAGCCAACCATTGATCGGCTCTCCTGGACAATCTTCCCCGTTCATTTCCTTCAGAAGAAAGGCATTATGTCCTCAATATTTTGCGATCTTGAAGGGACCTTTCCAGAGATTCTCGAACTTACCGTGCTTACCTTTTTCCTCATTCCTTGCATCCCACTTTAGCACCACATCATCCAATTGAAATTTGTCCACCTTTGCTTTTCTGTCATAAATTTTCTTAATCTTCTCCTCCAACTTGGATGTGTTCTGGAAGACTTCTTCTCTAGTCTGCTGTAAGTGGACCATTTGATTCAACCTTCTCTGCATAGGATCTTCTTCACTGCGAGCCTCTTGGAGAAGTTTGACTACCGAGGCTGTGAGAGAGGTAGGAAATACTGTATCAACTCCATAAACAAGCTCAAAAGGTGACGTACCAATGGATTTCTTCTGACTGACCCGATCTGCCCAAAGTGCATTGACCAACCTCTTATGCCAGCTCTTCTTGTTTATTTCCAGCAGCTTCTTAATGATGTTGACCAATGATTTATTAGAAGATTTTGCCAATCCATTGCCTTGTGGATGATAGGCAGTTGAGTGACCCAAAATGATGTGATATTTATGACAAAACTCTACGATCCTTTTTGATTTGAAAGCTGTTGCATTATTAGTGATTAACGTATTCGGGCAACAAAAGCTAGACAAGATGTTATTTTCAAGGAATGAAATAATTACCACATCTGTAGCTTGTCTGGTGGGAATTGCCTCGATCCATTTCGTGAAATAATCTGTCGCTGTGAGGATCCATCTATGCTGACTGGAAGAAGTGGGATGAATTTCACCAATGAAATCCAACCCCCATTGCTGGAAAGGAGCACTCACCTCAATGGGCTTATGTGGCAAAGGCTGTAACTTCTGCCTTCCTTCGAAAATCTGACACTTATGACAGCTCTTGACCATCTTATATACATCAGCAAAAAATGTCGGCCAATAGTATCCCGCACTCAGAATTTTATTTGCTGTTGATTTCCAAAAACGGTGACCACCACAGTCTCCTTCGTGGTAATCCTTCATGACCTTCTTTGCTTCTTTTTCCACCAAGCAATTTAATAGAACGCCACCGGGATCTTTCCAATAAGGTGCAGAATTTAGAATGCAAAACTTGGCAGCCTTCAATTTGAGTGTTCTCGCTTTGTTTCTAGTCATGACGAGCGGTGGTGACAAATTTTTAAGTACATATATGATATATGAATACCACGGAGAAAGAGCAAACATTTCAGATACCTGAATTGATGATCCTTCCTCATTCTCATCGGACATAGCAGCGATCAGATTTATGTCTCAGGTGTGCAAGTTTGACTCGGCCATTAACTTTGCCAATCCCTGTCCTTTAACAAGCTTTGTGGGCTTTATTTCCACATCATATTCCAACAAAGCTGCAATCCACTTGCCTCGTCTTCCTTCCGGATCGGTTTGCACTAAAACATCTTTGACAGCAGCATTAGGAACATAGGCCAAAATATGAGAATGTAGAATATATACCCCAAAATCTTTCAATGCTTTCACAAGTGCAAGGGCTTGCTTCTCAATGATGTTGTATTTTAAGGCTGCATCTCTTATAGCTCTGCTGAAGAATGCAATGGATCTTTCGTGATCATCGCTTTTCTGCAATAACACAACTGCCATGGTATGCTCTGAAGAAAATGAAAACAATATGAAATCCTGATTGTAGTCTGGGCTTACTAGAACTGGAGCTGAAGAAAGAGCCAATTTGACTAAATTGAAAGATTTTACAGCCTCCTCTGTCCATTTCACTTGGCTGTCCTTCTTAAGCATGTTTGTAATCTCTCTCAGGTGTTCAGCAAGATTAGGTACAAAGCGGCATAGAAAATTCATTTTACCATTGAAAGATTCAATCTTTTTCTTATTCCAGGGCAGATCGATTTGCTGAATCGCTTGTACATGTGCTGGGTCAATACGAATGCCATCTTTTGAGATAATGTGCCCAACTAGTTTGCCTTCCTCCATGGTGAACAAGCTCTTTTTCAGATTCAACGATAGGCCATATTTTTTGCACTTTTGAAAGATAGTTTTTAGATGGTACATGTGTTCTTCATCAGATTTGGAAAACACTGTCAGATCATCAAGGTACACAACCAAAAGACATCCTTCTCATTCGCGAAAGCCAAGTCCATTGCACGCTGAAATGTGGCACCTGCGTTCTTCAAACTGAAAGGCGTTTTAGCGTAATGAAACGTTTCCCACGGAGTGGTGAATGCTGTCTTGTCTTGGTCATCTTCAGGGACAGAAACTTGGTTATATCCGGAATAATCATCAAGTAGTGACATACGAGATGCTCCCACTACTCACTGAAGTATATGGTCCATTTTGGGCAGTGGATAGTTATCTTTCAACGAAACTTTATTGAGATTTCTAAAATCAATGCACAAGCGAATCTCACATGTCTTCTTTCAGACAAGCACCAAATTAGAGATCCAATCCGAAAATCTGATGGGAACAATGATCCTTGATTTGTACAACCTGTTTATCTCCTTTTCAATTGATGGCAACAACTTTGGATTTAGCCTCCTCAACTTCTGTCTGAAAGGTTTCTGATTGGGCTTAATGGGTATACTGTGCTGATTTATATTGGTATCATATGTCTTCAAGTTAGAATAGTCCCAAGCAAACACACCTACAAATGAAGACAGCAAACTGATATATTTGTCCTTTATTTTTGGTGTCAATGCTTTAGATAGTTTTACCATTTTAGGATTAGCAGCTGTTCCGACATTGACCTCTTCCACACCCTTCTCTGTTGGCTGCAATGTTGGTTTGCGAGCTACATTGTCCTGATCAAAGAGTTCTTCTAAAGGTATCAAGCCTTTCGGAATAATGTTATTCTTTAGCTGCAACACGTCCATTTGATTGATCTGCACATCATCTGTACCATTACCTTTACCATCGTCATTTTCTACATCAATTGAGATTTCTTTGAACTTACCTTTGTTTTGCAAAAAATCATCAATCTCCTCATCATCTTGAAAAACTTGCCAATATCTCTGATTGTCCGGGATAGTCGGACGATGCTTGACATCGATTTCGAATTGATTGCTGGAGTTCATTGGAATCTTCAGACTACTTGCTGCCTTAGCAAGAGCATCCGCAATGCTATTTCGTATACGAGGCACACATGTCAAGGTATATTCTGAAAATAGTTTTAGGATGTCTAGAACTGCATTACGGTAAGCCCGCATCCTAGGATTCTTTGCTTGATATTCGCCTCTGACCTGCTTAATCACCAATTCAGAGTCGCCATATACTGCAATGCTCTTCGCATTCAACTTTCTTAGAATTTTTAGGCCAGCAATCAGAGCTTTATACTCAGCTTCATTGTTTGAACAATCAAAAGCCAACTTGTAAGAGCATACCTGCACGTTACTAGGCACTTTGTTCGGGGTGTAGAAAGGACTGCGTACCCAAATTCCAATTCCAACACCAGCATTTCCCACTGCTCCATTGAAATCCATGGTCCACAAACCTTCTTCCTCCTCTTACAAGTGTTGGAAATCTGTTTGTTGTGCTTTGTCTACTTGCTGTCCATTACTTTCAGCTAAGTGCTCAACGATGTTCTGCTGTTCTTGTCCTTCTTTCTCTAGAACTCCTCTGAAATTTTTTGTTATTTCTGGAATATTATCTGCTTCTACTAACTGACTATCCATATCATTGAAACTATCAGAATACAAAAGAAAAGACTCTAAATCTGTATGTACATAGTTAATCGGATGATTTATTGGTTTCTCCTTGCTTATAATCATGTATTTCATTTTTTTGTTCCCGATACAATTTCCTCATTTGGCCAAACACCAAAATCGTTGCATAGGAGAAATCTAGTTGTAGTGTCCCTTTCAATTTCGCTATCCAAGACCTGGAAAGAAGCATGCCAAACCTGGGAGGAATATCTGCGACAACAATATCCATCAAAACATTCTTCATTGGGATTTGATCCAGACTCACAACCAAGTCTTTGATGAGCCTGATACATCTTACTCTGCTGGAATCAAACGAATAGAGATCGTGGTATTGCCAGGTGATGTCCAGACCCAGCTTATCCATAATAGCCTTGGGCATGAGATTGTGAGAAGCTCCGGAATCGAACATGGCATTATGTAACACAAAATCATGCAATATTAAACTGATATAAAAAGGTGGCACATCACTATCAGGACACTCACCGTTCGATGTTGTCCCAAAAATCATTTCAGGTTGATCATCTTCAACATTCACCATGTCGGACATTAGGTCCAAATTCAACATTTTAGATGCTTGCCCTCTATAACTGTTGTTCCTCATTATTTCAATAAAGGGAATGGATACCTTCAATTTAGAAATTTCATTCTCTAAATTAAAAGCGGGAATCTTTTCTACCTCTTTGACTGGGATTTCTTTCCTTTCCTTTTCTTTTAATGCAATTGGATGATTTGATTTTTCTACTATTGGTGATTTGCTACTACCCGGATCAATCGCCTCCTTTCCTTTCCTTTGTGTAACTGATGAATCATTCTTTGATGCCTCAACATCCTTCCTCTTCTGAATTGGTTTGAACGCTACATCTCTGTTTCTAAGTGAATATCGCTGCTGCTGGGCGGACAAAGCATTCATATAGCCTCTTTGGTACTCATCTGATTCTTCCTCCAAAACGGTGTCATTTGCTAGAATGAAATATGGATCTTTGTGTACAACCGAGCTTTTTGCATACTCCTCATCCTCAGTAATATAAATAAGCAAATCATCAGGAGTAAAGAGGTGGTTTTCTTCACCTATTATATTCCTGTCCTCATCTGCCTCCAGTCCATGCACAAAATTTTGCTGCAAAGGTGGCTGTACTGGCTATTGTGCTGTCTGCTCTTGGGCTCGCTGATCTCTCTGCCTTATTCTATATTGTGGCTCTTGCTGGCCACGAAAGTTAGGATTTCTAACTTGTGGCTCAAGTTTGTCAAGTTTCACCCTTTTAAGCATCTGCTCTACCTTCCGGAGTAGTTGATCTATTGAGGAAGATTCTTCTTTTACGGTGACCTTCTTTTTTGTCTTTGCTCTAGCCCTCTTATTCAGCAGATTTGCTTCGACGCTGACCGCGATCTTCTGCATGTCTTCCATTGTGGCCGGTTCTCTCTCTCTTAATTGATAAGCCATGTCAGCATCAAAACCATCCGGAAAATTCACCATGGCTAGCCCCGCAGGTGGCCTTATTTGATCTTGAATTTCATTATAAACTGAATTGAATCTAATGCAGTAGTCTTGGACTGACTCACCATCATTTCGTTTGATTTGCTCATATTCAACCAGAATTTGAAGAGGATTCTTTTTCACTTCCCAGCGGTTTAAAAATTGTCTTTGTAGGTCGGCCAAGGTAGTGATACGTGTAGCCAACAAACCTCTGAACTATTTCCTCACTTCACCTGCAAATGTTTGTACGAAGAGTCTCATTGCCACATTCTCTGCATCGATCTCATGAAGTTCATAGAAATCTACCATTTTGTCCACATGTTGCTGAGCGGTAATGTTGTTAGGAGTGCCATCAAAAAATGGGATTTTTCTTTGATAATCTGCAGGCATATCATCTAAAACTTGAGGTAGAACAAGGGGTGCAAAATGGGCAACCATCACTCTTGGTGGGTTTGGCCATGGAGGTGTTGGAGGAGTGTGCGTAGTTTGTAGGGGGCTAGCAATTGGAGTTTGAAGTTGTGCTACAATGTAATTATCAATTGACCAGTTTTCCCTTTCCGTCTCCAAGCCTACAAGAAACTGTGGATTGTGGACAGTAGAGTCAACCACCCTTTCGGATTTGGTCTCGAACAATGATATTTCAAACTGCTCATCAAAATCTAGCTCTTCAAGATACTCAAAAATGTCAGGGCATGAATGGGATTTGAACATGGGAGATATAGAGCTCTCTTGACGATGAAGTCTTGGAATCAAATTGGGATTTTTGTAGATGTGCAGAGGATCTGGATCTGGATTAGCTCTGGTATATCTTCTGGAAGCCAGCGTGCTATTAAGAAAAATCGAAGGACACAACTAACTTACACAGCCTATCAAATCCTAAAGTTATCATCCGGAAGCTTAGAATTATCAAGAAGTAAGGGGAGTAATTTCGGTCCCTAGTGGAGTCGCCACTATGTTAGCACCTAAACCCACCTTAGGCTAAAGGAAGGCAAAATTCAGGGTAACCATAAACCACGCTCGGTCTGGTAGCTAGCCCTACCAGAACAGGAGAGGGCTCTCTCCGAGTCACGCTCAATGAATAGATAAACGATATGGTCTGAGATGACTTACAGTGAAGTATTGATTTTAGGCTAGGTAAATAAATATGGAAGAAAGAAGCAATTTGTATAAATGACTGAGTTTCTAGGATGTATGGGACCAACGAGCAGCAATGAGCAGAGAATTTAACACAAAGGCACAGATTACTTCGTGAGGCAAGATAGGCGGAAAGTCTAGCAATTTAGTTTGAAATAACACGGAATGGAAAGATTGTTTAGGAGGGTGAAAAGGGCATAAACACATGAATCCTTTTCAACAGAAGAAGAAACACATAACGTGAAACTTTCCCACAGGTAGAGTAACAAACATGAATTCTACCTTATCTTACTTAGAAAATTTCACTGGAAATGAATATGAATGAACTGTGAAACATAACAAAATACATATGAAACATAAAGAGAACACATTTGCTACACTCTCACCATATGAATCTCATGAACCAGAGCCACTGCCTTTCATTAATTCTCTATCAAAATATACAATGAAGAACTGAGTTTCTCTCCCACAGTCTCCCAGAAATTACAACCAACCCTTTGCAAATGGTTTTGCATACAATAAATAGACTATGCCATTGGGAAATAGAACGACCAAGAGTTGGGGAGTTCTCAAATGATTACAAACTAGAAACGGAAAGCCAACCATTAGTTACAGGTGCAACGTTACAAAAATGAAAAATGGCTTGGGTGACTGCTCGCCTTCCTTGGCCACTTGGATAGAAGCCCACCTTTAATGAAAATACTCTTTAAACTTTGACTTAGGTGCTGAAGAAAGTGTAGTGTAAATGAGCGGGCCCACTTAGAGAAAGTCGTGAATCGAAATGTCGCGTAGCGGAAGTGATTTTGGCCTTTGGGTCTATATGCGTCGCGCCAAAAACTATATGTGCCGTGCCACTTTGGAGGCAATTTTGAGGTACCTCCTGGAGTCCAAATTGTGCCCAACTATGCTTGTTGGAAAGCCATGCCTGTCTACTTTCTAACCCAAGTGGAATTTATGAATTTAGTGCTCATTTTCCCATCCAAAACTTCATTCTCCCAAGACTGCTTCCTGTGTGTCAAAATAGGAGCAGAGAGGTCATTTTTTTAGTGTTTTTAACCTCCTAGGTTCTCAAAAATTGCCCAAACTTCTTGTCCATGCACCAACAATCATGATTTTTCATGCTGAATCCAAAAATGCAAACCATTCGTGATTTGGAGCTCCCAACCCTAAGCGCCGTGCCACTGGGAGAAAAACCCTGTGTTGTGCCCACAAATTTGTCATGTGACCAAAATTGTCCCAAATTTCTTGAAATTTGGGCTAGAGGTTCTCTATGAAGTGCTATGCTAGGCCATAAAGGCTTCAGCCAAGATTCGAAGCCGATCTCGCTCTTTTTGCCTCTTTTGTCTCTTTGTCGCTCTCCCCAATTTCACCTTCAAACTCCTTATCCGAGCCTTTGAACTCGTGTTGCGTGCTCTGTAGTGATAAACCATCCGCCTCAATATGGTTTTGTCCTTTTCAACCTTCTCTAACAGTCTCTCAAGGTGGATGTTGATACGCTCGAGCCAAGACTCTCGGTCATTGTTAATCTCTTGCTCTAATGGAGTGAGCTCAATCCTCCTATGTTGGGCAGCTTGCTGGTTCTCACAGATGTTTTGCAGCTCCATGATCTCATGCTGGTCCTCGACTATTTGTTCCTCTGCTTCAAATACCTGATAATCCACTTAGCCCTCTCCAAATTGAGTGACAAGTCTTGGATCTCCGTTTGCTTCTCCTGGATGGTCCTCCTAAGCTTGGCACTCTCCACATCTGTATCATCATCATGAATGAGGATGAAGTCGGCCTCTCATTCACCTAATGGTCCCTCGTCATGCATGGGCTTCTTGCCCCTGTCCTGTACCTATGTTTCCGATGTCGGAAGCGAGGCCCCTTCCACCCCGGGTGGAGATAATACTCGCTTTGCTGCTGCAAACAAATGTCTACAGCCTCTTGGATAGGTGATGAATACTGGCATAGTAGCGGTCTCATGGTGCTCATACTGATGAGAAGGACCACCTATCTCATGTTCAGCCTCTGATAATACCTGTGAAGTGCTGAAGAGGTCACGGGAGATGAAGTCATCCTAAGTAATGCCCTGCAATCCCAGCCGATGAACCACCAAAATCTTAATAAGAGCAAAATGATACACACTGTTAAGTTGCTTCTGAGGGGTCTTGTGCTGCATGAAGGTGTTCATCCTCTATATGTTCCTTCAAATGAAATATGGGATGTTCATCATCCATACCCTGGTAAAGTGCATGAGCAACCTGATGTGATAGGCATATAGACGAGAGAACCTCCCCTCACAGCTGAAATATTTCATGATCAACTTCATGAGTGGAGCATATTCATCTTTCAAATATCTGAATGGAAAGACTCTTTGGAGCTTCCTCAAGAAACTGGCCTTAATGTAAGGCTCATAATGCTGACGAACAACCTTCTGTTTCTTGTGCCACTATTCTCCAACGTTCGATATGCCAGTTGCTAATGAGACAGTTTCAGGTGTCAGTGTGAAGGTGACACCGGCCAAGATAGAGTGATCTCCATGTAAGTGAAGCACAAAAAAATGGGCCAACTCATGATGAACTCGAACATTAGCCACTCTTTGACAAAACTCAAAACATGATAGATGCCGGAAACATGACATAGCAACAGGGCAGGCCTGAAATTCTGTAAGTGTGGTTGGTTCATCCCTAACATGTTTGCCACTTTTGTGATGTCTCCGGGGAGCTCGTTCTTCCGAGGATGAATCACTTTGAGTTTCCACCTCATACTCCAATGAATGCTCAGATGCCATGACTGTTGTATATGGACTGTGCTTGGACTGCCCTTTGATGTTGGTAGTGAAACTATGTGTTGTTGTAATCTCTGCCACCAAGGGGAACAATGCAAAAAGGGAGTTTTAGGAAGGAGAATAATATGATGGGATTAGGGGTTATGGGGGGAAATTTTGTTTAGGTACATGTAGGAGGGTTTGGGGATTTTGTAAGGTAGGGTTTTAGGGTTTTATGTTTGACAAATAAGTGGAGGGGATAGGGAAAAGGGGTTTAGTACTGTTTTAGGGTAGGGAAAATAGGGAAAAATGGGATAGGGGGGAAGGGAACAATGGAAAGAAGGGGAAAAATGAGAGGTGAAAAAGGAGCCTTGGCATCAACAAAACAAGTTTGCAACCCTAGAGCAATAGCTTTGATGATTTCAAGTGGTAGGGTTTAGGCGTTTTTATTGCAACTATACACGGCCATAAACCACCATCATGTTCACAAAAATTTGATGAGCAAGCCAAGATATAGACCCTACCTGGCAATTTGAAAGATTTAAAAGTGATTTGTTGCAATTTTGGCACAAATGCGGGCCTTTGTGGGTGTGTGCCGTGCAACAAACCTAGTGCGTCGCGCTCTCTGTGTGCGCCGCACCCGTGTATTTCCACCACTGTGGGGTCGCACTCTGTGCGCCACGCTCTCTATGTGTGCCGCGCTCCTCTGTGTGTGCGCCGCGCCTGTGAAAACGACTCCAACCTCTCCTAAAATGCGTGATAACTCTTCATAATGACTTTGTAATGTTTCTCTTTACTTTGGTATGCAAAATGACTATGTTTCTTGTGGAACTTCTTTATAAAGACATTTGGAGTCATGGGTTTAATTTTTGACTCTTCAAAACCCAATTTGATAATGTTTTTATTTTAGCTCTTTTTCCTGATTTAATGCAACTCTGTATTTCACATTTCCCTTTGAATTTTTAGCTAAAATGATGAACTTTTTTTTGGCACTTTTTGCAGGGGTTGTTGACACGGCATTTGGCCAAGGAAAGCGTGACTGCGCCTGAAGAGATCAATTGAAAACTTTTTTTTTGAAAATTATCACAAATGACACACTGTTTGACTTTTCTTCAAAACAGAGTTTTGAAGAACAGTCATAATCTGTCAACATGACGATGAAAATCTTTGAATCACAACTTTGTAAGGGCCTCCCTTTGGCTTGCATGGCTTTATTGGACATGGTTGAAGACCAAATTGACTAATCCCTAGACCTAATGACTGAAAATGACTCTTGTCCATTAAAGGATCAAACATTGACTGACATGGACTTTAGTGCACATTGACAAAAGACCTAAGCCAACAGGTGCCAGACATGAGGGGAAATGACTAACAAGACCTTTTCCATCAGATTATGGCATGCCCCTAGCGGAATGCAGCTGAGTGAATGGAGCGAGACTCCTAAAAATGAAATGCAAAAAGAGTTTTGATCTCTGACGGAGGACTGACAAGACCAACTCTAACAGAACACATCATTGATTTCATAGATTAGTTCATAATCACTAGGTTTGGTTTACCCTCTCCTTTAATGTTTGATAATGCATTGTATTTCTTTGGCAATGCTATGACTGAATTTGCACTGAAAAGAGGTTTTAAACTTAAATACTCTGCCAATTGTTACCCACATGGGAATGGATTAGCTGAATCAACGAATAAAAACTTAATCAGAATCATTAAGCGAACCATTGATCAAACTCATAAGAATTGGCACAAATCCTTAATATATGCTTTATGGGCAGACCGAATAACACAGAAAGCCTCCATTGGCACTTCTCCCATTAATTTACTTTATGGGAAAGAAGTGGTCCTTCCAACTCATCTACTTATTCCCTCTTTGGCCTTAGTTCAATATATTGATGAAACACCAACCTCTTCCTTACAACTAAGGCAGCTGCAAATCCTTAAGCTAGAAGAGCAATGAGAACAGGGTAAAATAACTCATGCTCATCACCAAGCATTAGTAAAATTTTATTTTGATTCAAACATGATATCTACAAAATACTTTCATATGGGAGATATAGTTTTAAAATGGGACAAGGCTCATCAGGAAAAGTGCAAACATACAAAATTTCAACAAATGTGGCTTGGCCTTTTCCAAATTGTAGAAATCATAGTTCCATCTACTTTTATGTTACATGATTTAACAGGAAAAATAGACTCTTTACCTATTAACGGGTAGATCCTCAAAAAAATACTTTCCATAGGACATCATTCTTCTATTTTTTGTAAATTATTTTTTCCTTTATTTTGGTAATAAAACCAGTTGTAAATGGTTACGTTTGGAATTCACGAAAAATACAAGTATTTCTTTTAGATTTTATTTTTCGCTTGTATAAATACAACTCCTTTAGAAAATTGGTCATTATTATTCAAATATACAGTCAAAGGCGATAAGCCAGAATATGGTAGTAGTTTCAACCTTGTAAAATTTTGATAAAAAACGACCTTTAGTGGGAATTTGTTTTATATCGGTCAAATGAAAGGTATCAATAACAAAACAAAGATTCTCTGTAGAAAAGCTCTTTCCAAAAACTCTACAATTGTCGTCCAGAGCTATTCTTACGGAAACAATGACTTCCTCCCCACCTAGAGAATTACGAGCTTCAAAGAATAATCCAGCAATACACTTTAACTTAAAGAATAAGAGGTCTCATCACGAGCTACCTTATCATGATCATAGATATTATAGCTTGCTGACTGTGCCAAAACTGAATACCATAACAGTGCAATGACTCGTGATTATTACAATCAAAAGACAAGGCGTTTCATCATGAGCCAACATGTTCAACAAAGTTATAAATCGAGTGAATGATTAAGGATTAAAAGAAAATGCAAGCAATAAGTGTGGATATGGATTTATTTTGAAAATTGTATATTTCTCCAAGTAGGATACAGGATCATTGTTGCGTAATAGGTAACCCTGTCGAGGCTATAAACACCTGCTGGCAACAGATGCTCTACCTACGACAAATGAACAAATTTAAAATTGATTTACAGAGAAGTCTTTGTTTTTATCTTTATAAACTAAGTAGTGACTGATGTAGATACAATGACTAGCTTTAGGAAGTAAATAACCAAAGTTAAACATAGAACAAACAAACTATGATAGACAGTTGAAAGCATGGTGTACTTTATCTTTCTGTAATAAAGTTTGATTTTCTGGAAAAGTTTTCTGTTTTGGAAGTTTAAAAAATTCAAAAGAAAAGCAAAGATAACTAGTTCTTCCAAGTGAATCGCCAATTGTTGTGGCCAGCAACAACCCTCCTTCTTATTTAGTTTTATAACTAATACTATATAAGTGGGGACCCTTGTTCAAAAAAATTTAAAAATTAATTAGGGCTTGTATTTCCTTTTTGAAAAAAACTTACTATCATAAACTTAGGAGAATACCCTCGAAAAATCTAAAAGACTTAAGTTTTATGATAAGTTAGAATAAAATCACTCCTTAAAGAGCGTCACATCGAAAAAAGGCAATGGATTCCTTCCTACAAGCGGAATCCTAAGATTGGAAAATCACGATGTGAAGCCACGCACTAGAAAACACTCATCGCATTGCATGCCCCAAATATCACTTAAAGCTGAAATGCCTAAAACCGCCGATATGCGATGGCGCATCTCGCAAATCGCATTTCATAGAAAACATAGTAATGGATGATTGTCATACGCAATGAATTAGCGATTTGACATCTTTTGATCTATGATATTATGATCTGTGATATTGCGAAGCAAATCACAAAATCGCCTCAAAGTAGATATATAGGGCTCACCATTCGAAAAATATTTTTCCAATATTCGATGCCCAATTATGCGCGTTAATGTTAATTAATGAGTTAGTTGGCAATCATTAATGAAATATGGTTTTGATCTGATCGAGGAGCGATTTCACGTAAGGTGATATATTTCATATGTTTTCGGCATTTAAAACTTTCCCGTCACATTTTTCTTATCATTACTCTTACCTCATGTGTAAACTACAGGAGCGAAGAACAGAGAAGTATACATAGCAGTGTCCAGAATATCATGGGAAATAAGGGTAGATCTCCGAGTTTTGAAGATAAAGAAATGACGCCCTTATACACAGACACCACCTGTAACAATGATGTCGGCATTACTACTTGGGAAGGCATGTACAGTCTACTCGAGGAGTAAAAACCGAGGATAATAAAGGTTACAGCTATTACACGCTCACACGGGCCTTTTGAGGCATCAATTATAGAACTAGCATGTTCATTGTTGCACCGGATAGCGGCGAGGCCCAAAATTCTTCCATACACGGACATGGTCAAATGGGAATTAGATAGTGCTGATATCACAAATAGACAATTTAAGACTCAGGGTCAAGGACTCATTGGCTCGTTCACTCCACAAGATTTGAGGCTCATGTATCATCTACCAAAGCCACAGGCGACTTATAAAAAACTGTTCATGGAGAAGATTGCTAAAGAAAATGAATATTTGGCAGAATGCACCAAGGACTGGTCAAGAAGGGATGAACCACTAAAAAAGGAAAAGCATAGTATGTATAGTACTGGTTCTCTCACCTCCCCGTATTGCTTTGCTGCTGCTATGCTCTGTAGACTTTTTGGAAAGCCAGATGTTAACAAATTTTCATTTGAATGGCTACCATTATTGGATTCCGCCACTAATTCTACTGTTGTGGATTGGGCTAAGATATTGTCTGACAATTTAGCCACATCCATTTTGAATTACCGGTCCAAAAGAACTACTACTCAGAGGATTTATCCCCCTTTCTACTTGTCTGCTTATGTGATGGATGCAATATGTTATATTTCCAAGTTTCCTCTAATGGGCTGGAAATGGACTACACATGACCCCTTAACCATTCATATTTATCACAAATAATTATGGGATTCTAAGTTCATTCCATATTTCTACAAGATTTGTCATGGAATCATGTTATCTCTACACAAAATGTTGTATGATAAAGACGCTACCAGATTTTCTCTCGAAGCAGAGGTTGATATGCTCCCTGTCATGAGATGGTTTGGAGAAGAACTTTTCACATATATCAGGGTATTCAGAAGTCTCACTTCCCCTCATGTCTTACCTTTATATGTTCCTGATAAATTACTAGCATGAGAGATTGCTTATCAGACGTGCGGAGAAGGAGGTATGAGTAACGATTTGAAGGACAAGAAGAAGGCCATTTGGCCACAATTTCCTGTGGCCTGTGGGGCCTTTTCACTATTTGATGTAGGCCATGCATTCAAAGAATTAAACAACATGTTATGTCTATGATTGTTCAAATTTCCAGGACGACCGTTCGACCCCTCTGATATCGTTAAGGATTTCACTACTGCAATCAAAATAAAAGTGTTTTCTAAAGAAGATGATCTTTTTGATGATATGTTTCAACATAAAAGTACACATAAAGAAGTTCTGCATTTGGCCCAATTGCGATTTCCTCCACCAGAATTTGAAGAGTTCAAAATGTACAGAAAAAGGAGGTTAACTAATATCCCTTTGTTACACTGAAATTTGTCACCATGGCTATCTGCAGTTAAATAGCCATTTTGTCCTCCTTGTCAAGCCTCAAACCTTTGCTCTTCATGTCAAATTTCAAAAAGAGAGAAAGTCACTTTAAAACATGTTTATCTCTGGGTACGCAGGTTCTCTCTACCTTGCCTGCGTGTACGCACTCAGAACACACTGTACTTGCGTACTTGTACGCTCTGTAAGCTAAAGGTTGGGTGCGTACCCCTGTAAAGGTCAAAAGGCGCGAGTTTCATCTCTAAAAAGTTACTTGTGGTCACTTCTAGAGCCTTCTAGAAGAGTGTTTGACGTGTATTGAGCGC
>APFE030042717.1:2195-16340 GCA_000404065.3 Pinus taeda | reverse complement strand
ATTATGTTTTTTTGCATGGTAATAATAATAATTTGGCCCATGGTATTTGTCGCATAGGCTTCAGCTAAATAAAACCTCTCTTTTGAGTCTTATGGAGTAAATATAAAAAGAGGTTTTATTTATTTACCATACCTCTATTTTATTTGTATTTTTATTTATTTATCATATCTCTTTTATTTACCATCCTATTTGGCCCATAGGCTTCGTGTGTGTGTATATATATATATTTCTAATTCTATTTGAGATATTTTTATTTAGTTACCATACCTCTTTAAACTTCTTTTATATTTATTTATTTACCATACTCTTTTATAAATATGGTATTTGGACCATGGTATTAATAATTATTTGTCCCATAGACTTCACCTAATGTGTTTAGGTGTTTATGTTTACGTTTTTACGTGAGATCTACCCCGATATTGCACTATAGAGCAAATATCTTGTAATGTAGTAATGGTTGTACACAAAATATGTAGAAATACAGTGGAAAGAGATTTCTAATGGTAACTGTTTTGTCTATAAATATATAGTCTTAGCATTTGAATTAATTTATAAAATATTTTAAATTATTATTTGGAAAAGATAGTTACAAGACTCAAACTTCTTCTATTAGCAATTGATTTTCTTGTTAAATACCATTAGTGAACTTTGATAAAAAATATACGTTATATAATATTTAATTTTATAATATATAAACCATTATTAAAAAAAATAGTTTTCAAATCATTACTCTTCTTAATTTACAATTATAATAGCTACAAATATTTACTTTTTCCCATCTCCACCAATGAGATAACATTTGTAAATACCATAAATACCTTCGTGAGTGACAATTGTTCGTTTAAATTAATTTATTACAATACTTTATTTACCTCTTATCAATAATATGTAAATAATGAGAAAAGATGAAATATAAATTTTCAATGTAAAGTGACAATGTAATAGTGTTGAATGATAGAAAATATGAATGATAAGAATATAAATAGTCTTCATTCTCATTAATCTCAAACTATTTTCTTCTACTATTCTTATTATCACCCTAGTTACTTTTGTCACCTTTTCATAATGATTGTCACCTTTTCATATCGATTATATGAAAATGAAAGGTTAAATCATAAACCATTTAAATTTTTAGCTCCAACTATTGCACTAAACATCATACATTGTCTCTCTTTCTCTCCAATATTAATAGGTTGAATGTAACGCCCTTGGTAAAAATGGATAATGTTTTTCAAGTAAAAGACAGTAGATTTAAAATAGTAACCGTAAATGTATGCTGGTGAATTGTGTGGTTATGATATTATGATTGTTTAACTAATCATGTAGTTAAATTGCTAAATGATTTCATGGAATAGGGTTGCAAGAGAGCAACTGGAAATGAATATAGTTTTCTTTTCATAAAGAAAGAAATATTAATGCATTTAAAATATATATATATATATCTATATATCTATATATATATATATCATATATATATTAAAGATTATGACATCTGTCCAAGTAGAGGGAAAACCTAACTACCTCTGGAGACAGTTGAGACTCCTACGAAAGGAGGTTGCTATGTCTGGTGTGGACGAGATAGCAGGAAGAAAAAGAGAGAAGAATGACTCTGGGAAGCCAGAAAAGTTGCTACGTCTGGTAAGGACCAGATAGCACTTATGAGAGATAGAAGTCTCTCTGAAACCGCTACGTCTGGTGAGGACCAGATAGCGTAACTCTGATACAACAGAGGACTTGCAGACAGCATAAGTTCTGCAAGAGTGCTTGGGGGTGGAAGGTCGAGGAGGACCCTCCTAAGGTCGAGTGGTAGACAAGCGCATTAAGAGGTTTTCCCTGAATTCAGGTATGAACAACTTAGAATTTCACGATCTTGAATAAGTTCATTGTAGTTAGAAAAGAAATACTTGCTTTCATGATAACAGTACATGTTATATTGCTACTTTATAAAATTTAAAGTATGAAATGAAAAGGAACCTTAACAGGCTGTATGCCATCGAAATATCAAGTATAAATTGAATGCTTGGTGGAAATGATTGAGATAGTACAGTACAGGCAGCATAAAGAACAACAAGTTTTTACTATCATTAAACCGTAACCTGAGTGAATGCAAACAAAAAAATAAATAACAATATTTCAGGTGATATTATAATCGACAAAGCAAAACGTATTTAAGTAAGACTAAATACATGCGTATTTGGGCTATATTAAATATAGAGTAACTCAAACCTTTCGAAACTGCCCTCTATGAATTTAAAGATAGTAGGACCGTGTTGGCATGGAGTTAATTTCAAAGAGAACTATTTGAGGACGTAACCCTCCCCACTCGAACCGAGTATGGGACCTCATAGAGAGGTACTCAAGGAATGGAGAAGGGCCTTCGTATGGTTGGCAGCTTAGGTAGCACCTACCACGAAACATAACCTGAGTAACCATGCGGAACAGCATAATGAGTTAATTAAGAGTGAGCCTGTCGACAAGGGTTACAGTCGAAGGCAACTTTTCTCTTTATAAAAGAAAGTAAAAGCACCATGTACATTTCAGTTAACAAAAATACGATATTCACTTTCACATATAATCTCTAGATAGCAAAATGAACGCAAACATAAGAACTAATATTTATGCAAGCTGTAAAACAGGAAACCGAGCAAAGACCCGTTGGCCTTACAAATCCCTGAAAAATATATATTCTTCAAATAACAGTTAATATATAAATCCCTGATAAATATAATCCTCAAATAACAGATTAATACAACAGATGGAATGTAAAGGATGATATTTGTACATTAAACTTTACAGGGGATAACCGTAGGGATATCCCTCGGCCCCAAATAAACTTAATCTCTGAATCAAGGAATGACATGACTTTCCAGAATGGTTCCATAAGAAAAGCAACTGCGCGGCGGAACTTAGGTTCCTTGCCGTGAAGACTCTAGCAAGGAAACCAAAAAGGAATGCTTGTGAAATCCACCAAGCATACACTCTGAGCAACTGGAATAACCCTCTAAACCAAGACGAAGGCGGACAACCTGTTGACATAGAAAGACTGAGACATGCGTGGAACCATATCGGTTCAGAAGAAAGGCGCTCATAGAATAGTAATGCTCCCCTGAGAATAGTTGGTCGTGCAAGTCCTGGTTGCATGCGGAAGCCCGGGGCCAAAACCTTCACCTGAAAAGAAAGAAAATGTAAAAAAAAAATAAGCAGCGAGGTGAAGAATAAATAATTTTCATGAGTAAAGCGAAACAGAGAAAAGAAGAACATATAACCTGGACAGAGTAACAACCTTAACCTGATGTTCGAAAGGGAAACGGAGCTTTACCCTGTGTGAAGATATGCAGCGATGGAGCTCGGCTCTTCGGCATGTTTTCACCAGAGCCGAGAGCAGAGTCAGTCAAAAAAACTGGAAGTAAAAAGGAAACATTCCATATAATATACCAAGATACTGTTAAATGCCAAGTGGAGGATCGACAACCGTTGATCCTGGTCATTCCGCTCTTACCGTCGGATGACAGGGGTGAATGACCGCCAACCTGAAATTTGGATCATGCTGTGCCTCCGCCATTAAGGCTATACCTCGGTCTGGTAATCAGAGTAATGAGGCAGCCTAGCCGCGTGGGTGGAGGCTGGCCAGCTGCACCTTTGTGCCCCAAGTGGAGGCCGTAAATCCGGCGAGCCGTGAAAGGTGACCGGAAAGGTTGGAAAAACTAGCCTCCGTAGGGGCAATTCCGATTGGCGATTCGGAAATCAACAGATATGAATGATTTTATGAATCATGTAAATAGCCAATAGTAAAAACATAATAATTATCAGTACTGTGAAGGATCCCGAGGTTTGATTTGGGACAATCTCAGTTATGGAAACTTATATATTAGCCAAAGTACGAACTACCAAAACGGCAATATAAATATCAAAACCTTTGTGAAGTGTCGTGATACGACTGCTTAATTAACAACACATGTAATACGTCCAATACTTTAGTTTTTTCCAGAATGCAATTAACCGTATATATATTTGTGTAACAAAACCTTTTCAACCATAAAGTGAAACATAGTTATTGCCGCATAGTTCAAGCAAGGGTACTTCGTTAATATTGTGATTGTAATTCAATGTTCTTGTAATATTAATTTTTTTTTTATTATTATGGTGTTGTTTGTTATTTATCTGACGGGTATATGACAAGTGGTATCAGAGCCCGGGTTGCAACACTGTGACTTTGGGCTACTGCAATAGTGATATTGATATATTTTTTTAGCAAATAAGAGTAATTGAATTATGAATAGAGTATCTATCTGTGAAATATACTAAATATCTATCCAGGTGATAGCAGAGTATGAGGAGAACAAGCAGCGCACCTCACAGGAATGTGGACAATGTCACTCCTCCTCAGGGAAACCCAAAGATTTGGGTACAACTGGGGGAAGAGGCACGCAATACCAATTTGACTATCTTGGAGATAGTACAGGAATTGAAAAGTGAAATGGCTCGCCTGCGCGAGGAAAACGACAAATTAACCATGGAACAGGAAAGTATCCTCAAAATTTTATCAGATAAACATAACCAACACCAACCCCATCCTAGCCCAGAACAAACACGTGTATCGGAGGAACAGGGATACCACACTGATCAAGAAGAAAACGAAGGAAGGGAAGAGATTTGAGGAGAAAAGTCTGACAATGCCTCGGAACATCAGACCTTCAAAAGACAGCGAATAGAGTTACAGGGAGAATTTCGGAAGATCAAACCGCCTCATTTTGATGGAGGATCCAAAGAAGCCGCAGAAGCCTAGTTAATTAATATGAACAAATACTTTCAGGTTTATGAATATGACCAGCATCTCAAGGCACAGTTAGCCATCTTTCAGTTGCAAGCCAAAGAAACGCTATGGTGGGAGGAAGTTAAGATGGTGCAGGGAGTGAATGAGCAAGACATCACATGGGAGATTTTTCAAAGATATTTTAAAGAAAAGTATCTGACCGAATGATTTTACGATGAAAAAGCCAGAGAATTCCATGACCTGCGACTTGGACAAAAGACCATGGACGAATTCGTCACAAAATTTACATCTCTGCTCCGCTATGTACCATATATTCGGGAAGAAAAGGCAAAAGTGCAACGGTTTGTTAGCAGTCTTCCTCAAATAATGCGTGAGAGGATTGAGTTTGACAATCCAAAATCCATGGACGAAGCAATATGGAAAGCCAGAATATGTTTTCAGCAGAATAAACAAAAAGGGGAAAGCGCTGGGAAGCGTTGGGTGGATAAAAAGAACAATAGGATAACAATGGGGAACAAAGGAACTCATGGCAATTTTAGTAAAGGATTTACAAAGGGTTCCAGCAGTAGGAACCAATCCAGAAATCAGCTCAGGTTTAAGCCACCTAACGACTCCAAAAACAGTGAATCATTGGGCAAAGTTGATAATGAGGTAACAGCCAGGCCGCCAGTGCAGTGTTGGGGGTGTGGCGGACCGCATTATATTAAGAATTGCCCTCATTGGAAAAGTAGTGATCAGGTGTCTCAGGTGTATGAAGCCTCAACAGTCGGAGACGTAGCTCGGTCTCTACCAAGAATAAATGCAGCTCTTGAAGACCAATAGGCTGATTATCAGCCAACAATGATAGAGTTCGAAGGTACGATTTTTCATAGAACTGTTTCTATTTTAGTTGACCCATGTGCTACACTGAGTTATGTTAGTCCCAAGATTGTGGAAGACTGTAAATTGCAACTTGCTAAATTTAAAAACCCATGGTTAGTCTAGCTAGCCATAGGGGCTAAAAGGCGGGTGCTGGCCAAGGTCAGCAACTGCCCCATAAAAATCGCTGGTCAAACCGTGTCCACAGATTTGAATATACTTCCTCTCGGATCATGTGATATACTGATCAGAATGGATTGGTTGGAGAAGTGGTGGTTAGTCATAGATTGCAAAACAAAAATGATATCTTATCAGGATGAATTAGGAAATAAGCAAGAAATTCAAGGTATTCTTAAGCCTGTGCAAGTTCGGCCAATTACTGCTTCACGACTAGCTAAATGCATCAGGAAAAAGTGTCAAATTTATGCAGTTCAAGTGGGAATCACCAGTGCAAAGGATAAAGGGAGTATCGTGGACGATATACCTGTGGTGCGTGAATTTGTGGACATGTTTCCTGAGGAAATACCAGGGCTGCCACCTAAAAGGAATTTGGATTTCACAATAGAATTAGTACTCGGTGCAGCCCCGATGTCCTGAGCACCATATCGGATGAGTGTACCAGAATTAACCGAATTAAAGATGCAATTACAGGAGTTATTGGACAAGAAGTACATTCATCCTAGTGTATCACCATGGGGAGCCCCTGTATTGTTTGTCAAGAAAAAGGATGGAACTTTCCGTATGTGCATAGATTATCGGCAGCTGAATAAATTAACAGTCAAGAATAAATATCCGCTGCCCCGAATTGACGAACTATTTGATCAAGTGAAAGGTGCCACGGTATTCTCAAAAATTGATTTGAGATCCGGGTATCACCAAATCAGAATTAAGGAGTAGGATATAGCTAAAACTGCTTTTCGAACCCGTTACAGACATTATGAATTTGTGGTACTGCCATTTGGGCTGACCAATGCACCTGCAACACTTATGTGTTTGATGAATAGTGTGTTCGATAAATATTTGGACAAGTTTGTATTAATCTTTATTGATGACATATTAATATATTCCCGAAATATTCAGGAACATGAGGAGCATCTTAGGCTGGTGCTGCAAACACTTCGGGAACATCAGCTATACGCTAAGTATAGCAAATGCGATTTTTATAAGGAACAGATCGAGTATCTAGGACACATCATAACCAAGGAAGGCATTGCAGTGGATCCCAAAAAGATCAGAACCATAATGGAATGGCCGATACCAAAGGACGTGGCAGATATAAGGTCGTTTACAGGATTGGCAGGATATTATAGGCGATTTGTGGAAGGATTTTCACGGGTTGCCTACCCCATTACCTCCTTACAAAAAAAGGGAAGAATTTTTAAATGGACTGCAGAATGCCAGCAAAGTTTTGAGCAGCTTAAACATTTGCTCACAACTGCCCCAGTGTTGAGTATCGCAGACCAGGAAAAGGATTATGTGGTTTGCACTGATGCAAGTAAAGAGGGTGTAGGAGGTGTGTTAATGCAAGAATGAAAGGTGATCGCATACGAATCCAGGAAGTTGAAAGAACACGAACAAAAGTATTCAGCATATGACTTAGAATTAACTACTATTGTGCATGCACTAAAGATGTGGCGTCACTACTTCTTGGGAAAGAAATTTTTGTTGATGACAGATCATCACAACTTGACCAACTACTTTAACCAACCTACTTTAAACGCAAGGCAAGCTCGATGGGTGGACTTCTTGAGTGGATTTGATTTTGAGATTAAGCACCTGAAAGGGAAGGAAAATCGGGTGGCTGATGCGTTAAGCTGGAAAATGCATTGTTTATATGAAATTACTACCAGCAAAGGATGGTCTACTCTCCATGAGGAAATCAAGCAAGCTGCTGAACAAGACCAAGAGTACCAACAAAAGAAGCATCAAGTGCAAGATGTGGCCAGTCACTTAAGGCAACAAGGTTATGAGCTAAAGACTACGGTAATATTATATTACAAGAAAATAATATACATACCCAATCACGCTGAAATCAAGAAAAAGATCTTGGATGAGCATCATAAGAGTCCCTATGCAGGACACCCGGGGTACCAAAAGCTCATTACTGCCCTTCGAAAAGAATGCTACTGGCCAGGAATGAAAAAATAGGTGATGGACTATTTAGCGCGATGTATTGTATGTCAGCAAGTTAAGGCCGAACATCAACACCCTGCGGGACTGTTACAGCCTTTACCTATAGCTGAATGGAAATGGGAAGTTATCACCATGGATTTTATCACTGGGTTACCTAAATCCAAGAAAAGCAATGACTCCATCATGGTTGTGGTGGATAAACTTAGCAAGTCAGCTCACTTCATTCCAGTACAGTCCACATATAGGGCAGCACAAATAGCAAATATTTTTATGCAAAACATCTTTAGGCTCCATGGCTTACCCAAAACCATAATATCTGATCGTGATGTTAAGTTCACATAAGCTTTCTGCAAAACTTTATTTGAAGGTTTGGGGACCCAACTAAACTTCAGTACCGCTTATCATCCGCAAACTGACAGACAAACAGAGCGGGTAAACCAAGTAGTGGAGGACATGTTGAGATCTTATGTGATGCAACAACCAAATCGATGGGAAGAATATTTACATTTGGTGGAATTCGCTTATAACAATGGATATCAGGCATCCTTGCAGATGAGTCCATTTCAAGTGCTTTATGGTTGGAAGTGCCATACACCATCTAGTTCGGGTGGGCCTGAGGATAAAATTATGTTGGGACCAGAAATGCTAAAGGAAATGGAGAAAATGGTTAAGAAAGTGCGGGCCAACTTAAAAGTGGCCCAAGACAGGCAAAAGTGTTATGCAGATCGGAAAAGAAACTTTAAGGAATTTCAAGTAGGAGAGCATGTATATGTAATAATTCGGGCAAAGAAAAGCACATTGCAATGGAGTGGTTGCGCTAAATTATCACCCCACTTTTGTGGACTCTTCCAGATTCTGGCTAGAATTGGGTCAGTGGCTTACCAACTAGCCCTACCCAGCCACATTAGAGTTCACAACGTGTTCCATGTGTTAGTGTTAAAGAAATACATCTATGACCCTAAACACATAATTAGTTGGCAAGACATCCAGGTAAGACTGTGCCTAAAATAGCACAAAATAAAGCTGATGATAAGAATAAGACTAATCAAAATATTATGTGTTTTAGGTGGAGCCAGAAGGAGAGTTTTTGGTCGAACCAGTGAGCATATTAGATCGGAGGAGGGTCGTGCTGCGGAAACGAGCCATCATCCATGTTAAAGTGCAGCGGCAACACTTCGGACCAGATGAAGCTACCTGGGAAGATGAGCAGAATATGAAAGAAGCTTACCCTGAACTGTTTTTGGGTGAACAACATCGGGACGATGTTGAATTTCAGGAGGGGGAGATGTAATGCCCCTGGTAAAAATGGATAATGTTTTTGAAGTAAAAGACAGTAAATTTAAAATAGTAACCATAAATGTATGCTGGTAAATTGTGTGGTTATGATATTATGATTGTTTAACTAATCATGTAGCTAAATTGCTAAGTGATTTCATGGAATAGGGTTGCAAGAGAGGAACTGGAAATGAATATAGTTTTCTTTTCATAAAGAAAGAAATATTAATGCATTTAAATATATATATATATATACTATATATATATATATATATATATATATATATATATATAATATAAATATACATTATATATATAAATTATATTATAAAAAGATTATGACATCTGTCCAAGTAGAGGGAAAACCTAACTACCTCTGGAGACAGTTGAGACTCCTACAAAAGGAGGTTGCTATGTCTGGTGAAGACCAGATAGCAGGAAGAAAAAGAGAGAAGAATGACTCTGGGAAGCCAGAAAAGTTGCTACGTCTGGTAAGGACCAGATAGCGCTTATGAGAGATAGAAGTCTCTCTGAAACCGCTACGTCTGGTGAGGACCAGATAGCATAACTCTGATACAACAGAGGACTTGCAGACAGCATAAGTTCTGCAAGAGTGCTTGGGGGTGGAAGGTCGAGGAGGACCCTCCTAAGGTCGCGTGGTAGACAAGCGCATTAAGAGGTTAGCCCTGAATTCAGTTATGAACAACTGAGAATTTCACGATCTTGAATAAGTTCATTGCAGTTAGAAAAGAAATACTTGTTGTCATGATAACAGTACATGTTATATTGCTACTTTATAAAAGTTAAAGTATGAAATGAAAAAGAACTTTAACAATCTGTATGCCATCGAAATATCAAGTATAAAATGAATGCTTGGTGGAAATGATTGAGATAGTACAGTACAGACAGTATAAAGAACAACAAGTTTTTACTATCATTAAACCATAACCTGAGTGAATGCAAACAAAAAAATAAATAACAATATTTCAGGCGATATTATAATCAACAAAGAAAAACATATTTAAGTAAGACTAAATACATGCGTATTTGGGCTATATCAAATATAGAGTAACTGAAACCTTTTGAAACTGCCATCTATGAATTTAAAGATAGCAGGACCGTATTGGCATGGAGTTAATTTCAAAGAAAACTATTTGAGGACGTAACCCTCCCCACTCGAATCGAGTATGGGACCTCATAGAGAGGTACTCGAGGAATGGAGAAGGGCCTCCGTATGGTTGGCACCTTAGGTAACACCTACCACGAAACATAACCTCAGTAACCATGCGGAACAACATAATGAGTTAATTCAGAGCGAGCCTGTCGACAAGGGTTACAGTCGAAGGCGGATTTTCTCTTTAAAAGGGAAAGTAAAAGCGCCATGTACATTTCAGTTAACAAAAATACGATATTCACTTTCACATATAATCTCCAGATAGCAGAATGAACGCAAACATAAGAACTAATATTTATGCAAGCTGTAAAACAGGAAACCAAGCAAAGGCCCGTCAGCCTTACAAATCCCTGAAAAATATATGTTCTTCAAATAACAGTTAATATATAAATCCCTGATAAATATAATCCTCGAATAACAGATTAATACAGCAGATGGAATGTAAAGGATGATATTTGTACATTAAACTTTACAGGGGATAACTGTAGGGATATCCCTCGACCCCAAATAAACTTAATCTCTGAATCAAGGAACGGCATGACTTTCTAGAATTGTTCCATAAGAAAAGGAACTCCGCAGCAGAACTGAGGTTCCCTGTCGTGAAGATGCTAGCAAGGAAACCAAAAAGGAATGCTTGCGAAATCCACCAAGCATACACTCTGAGCAACTGGAATAACCCTCCAAAACAAGACGAAGGCGGATAGCTTGTTGACATAGAAAGACTTAGACATGCGTGGAACCATATCGGTTCAGAAGAAAGGCGCTCATAGAATAGTAATTCTCACCTGAGAATAGTTGGTCGTGCAAGTCCTCATTGCACGCAGAAGCCCGGGGCCGAAACCTTCACCTGATAACAAAGAAAATGTAAAAAAAAAATAAGCAGCAAGGTGAAGAATAAACGACTTTCATGAGTAAAGCGAAACAGAGAAAAGAGGAACATATAACCTGGACAGAGTAACAACCTTAACCTGATGTTTGAAAGGGAAACGGAGCTTTACCCTGCGTGAAGATATGCAGCGATGGAGCTCGGCTCTTCGGCATGTTTTCACCAGAGCCAAGAGCAGACTCGGTCGAAAAATCTGGAAGTAAAAAGGAAACATTCCATATAATATACCCATATACTGTTAAATGCCAAGTGGAGGATCGATGACCGTTGATCCGGGTCATTCCGCTCTTACCGTCGGATGACAGTGGTGAATGACCGCCAACCTGAAATTTGGATCACGCCGTGCCTCTGCCATTAAGGCTATACCTCGGTTTGGTAATCGGAGTAATGAGGCAGCCTGGCCGCATGGGTGGAGGCTGGCCAACTACACCTTTGTGCGCCAAGTGGAGGCCGTAAATCCGGCGAGCCGTGAAAGGTGACCGGAAAGGTTGGAAAAACTAGCCTCCGTAGGGGCAATTCCGATTGGAGATTCGGAAATCAACAGATATGAATGATGTTATGAATCATGTAAACTGCCAATAGTAAAAACATAATAATTATCAGTACTGTGAAGGATCCCGAGGTTTGATTCGGGACAATCTCAGTTATGGAAACTTATATATTAGCTAAAGTACGAACTACCAAAACGGCAATATAGATATCAAAACCTTTGTGAAGCGTCGTGATACGACCGCTTAATTAACAACACATGTAATACGTCCAATACTTTAGTTTTTTCCAGAATGAAAATTAACCGTATATATATTTGTGTAACAAAACCTTTTCAACCATAAAGTGAAACATAGTTATTGCCGCATAGTTCAAGCAAGGGTACTTCATTAATATTGTGACGGTAATTCGATGTTCTTGTAATATTAATTTTTTTTTTATTATTATGGTGTTGTTTGTTATTTATCTGACGGGTATATGACATTGAATTAGTACAAAAAAAAAATCAATGTACATTGTCAATAATTTTTTGTGCTTACACTGAAATCAAGCACAATGTTAATCCCATCACTTTAAAATTAATGCACCATCATACATACAATTACATCAAATCAAAAATCATCATCTACACTGAAATCAATCCATCTAAGCCAAGCAATCAAAAAATATTAGAAAACAACATTTACACTCAAATCAATTCATCTAGTGCAAGTAAGAAAATATGATTACAAACCAACATCTACATTGAAATCAATGCATCTAGTGTAAGCAATCAAATAGGATTAGAAATCACCATCTACAGTGAAATCATTGTATCTAGTAAAAGCAATAAAATAGGATTAGAAATTACCATCTACACTCAAATCAATGCATCTAGTGCAGGTAATCAAATGGGATTATAAATCACCATCTACATTGAAATCAATATATTTAGTGCAAGAAATCAAATAGGATTATAAATCATCTACATTTAAATAAATGCATCGAGTGGAAGCAATCTAATATTATTAGAAATCAACTTCTACATTTGAAATAAATGCATCTAGTGCATGAAATGAAATAGGATTATAAATCACCATCTAAATTGAAGTCAATGTTTCATTTAGTGCAAACAATTAAATAGGATTAGAAAGCATCTACATTGAAATCAATGCATCTAGTGAAAGCAATCATATATAATTAGATATCAACATATACACTAAAATCAATGCATTTAGTGTAAGCAAGCAAATAGGATTAGAAATCACCATCTACACTGAAATCAATGCATTGAGTGCAAGAAATATTCTCCCCTCTCTTCCCTCTTCATAAATATCTATATCTCCCTCCATCTTTTATTCTTTGTCTCCCTATGTCAACCCCCCAAACACACATGCTCTCTCTATCGCTTCCTCCATCTCTCCATCTCTCCTTCTCTCTCTTAACTTTCCATCTATATCTCTATCTCCCTTTGTCTCTATATATCACCCCAAAAACAAACACTCTCTTTCTCCAATATATCTATATATCCCTCCCTCCTCCCGTCCCTCTCTCTCTCCCTCTCTTCCCCTTCTCTCCCTCTCCCCCTTCTATATCTCTTCGCTCCTACTGTCCTTTGTCCCTCTCCCTCTATATTCTTTATCATTTTCCCTCTCTCTCCACCTTTCTCTCGCTATTTCTTTCTTCTTACCTCCCTCTCTCTCACCCTCCAACTCCATATCTCTTTCCCTCCCCCTCTCCACTATCTCACATCCTCTCTCTCTCTCTCTCTCTCTCTCTCTCTCTCTCTCTCTCTCTCCAACTTCATTACTATATCCATCCTTCTCCCCTCACTCTTTCTCTCCCCCATTCTCTCCATCTCTCCTCATTTGTCTCTTTATCCCACCCCCAAGCATACACACCCTCTCACCATCTCTCCCTTGTCACTCCCTCTCTCTCTTCACTTCTCACTCTCTATGTATTTCTTCTTTCCTCCCTGTCTCCCCCCTAAAAATCCATCTCCCTATCCCTCTGTCTCTCGCCCCCTCTGTCTCTCCCTCCCTCTCTTTGCATCTCTCTCATACTTCCTCTCTCCCCCTTTCTATCCTACCTCCCTCCCTCTTCCCCCATCACTCTCTCTCTCTCTTTTCCCTCCAATCCTCTCTTTTTCCCTATCACTTTCATCCTATCTCTCAAGTCTTGTCTCTCGTTCTTCTGTTTTCTCCCTTTCTCTCCTACCTCCCTCTCTCTTCCCTCATCACTCTCTCTCCCTCTCTCCAAGTATGCTACTATGTCCTTCCCCCTCCCCTTCTCTCTTCTTGTCTCCCCCTTATCTCTATCTCTCCTTATTTGTCCCTTTATCTCACCCCTTCTCTATATCTCTTCTTCTTCGTCTCTTTATCTCACCGCTAAACATACACTCTCTCTCTCCAACTCTCCCTTTTCATTCCCTCTGTCTCTCAACTTCTCACTCTCTATGTCTTTCTTCTTCCCTCCCTCTCTCACAAGTTCTCTCTATCATCCTTCCTCTCTCTCCCTTTCTCTCTCTTCCCCCATCTCTCTCTCTCTCTCTCTCTCTCTCTCTCTCTCTCTCTCTCC
>APFE030042715.1:0-17805 GCA_000404065.3 Pinus taeda | reverse complement strand
AAACACTTAAATAAAATTTAGAATTTTTTTTAAGATGTTGTAAAATGCTTGGAGTTTAAGGTTTAGGGTTTAGGGTTTGATGTTAACGGTTTGGGGTTTATGGTTTAAGGATTAGGGTTTAGGGTCTAAGATTTATGGTTTAGGGTTTGGGGTTTAGAGGTTAGATTTTGGGGTTTATAAGACTTTAGTAAATGCTTTTAATAAACACTTAAATTAATGTTTCAAAATACTTTTTTAAAAGCTATAAAATTATTAGGGTTTAGGGTTTGGGATTTAGGGTTTAGGGTTTGGGATTTAGGGTTTAGGGTTTGGGATTTAGGATTTAGGGTTTGGGATTTAGGGTTTAGGGTTACAATGGTTGCATTGGATCTTATTCATCCATAATTTCTCGGCCTTCCTTTTCCCTTAATGTGGAAAAGGGTCTTCATGTATTGGCTCCTTCCTAGTTTCCATTCTTTTCCAACACTTGGAAGCAATATGATTATTAAAACCACAAAATGTACATGCTTTTCAATGTCATAATTTTTTCCTAACATTTCTAGTTTGTGCATAATTGAAAGGAACTCTACAATACATATGTGGATCATACCATTTACGCTCTTCGTCGCTGTCATTCTGAGAACAATATTTCAACAATTTTCTTCTCCTAGATCTCTTGTTGGAGGTATCATTCCTGCAAAATGGTGTGCCACCCTTCCTCTTAGTTGGTATTGGAGATGTCTTAGATTATTTGTTTGAGGAACCCCTTGCTTTTGATGCCTTCGACCATTCTCCTTCAATAGACCCTCGTCTTTCAAATTGAGGCCTTCTTACAACCTTGAATGCTTGTGTAATTCCTTGGCCATTAATAACGTCTTCCTCCTTTATAACCCGTCTTGTTGAGAAGTTTCACGTCGATCCCTGAAATAGGTTTCTCAGTGCTTCGAATAGAAATCACATCATGAGAGCTAGTAGTTTATTTTACCTTTAAATCTGTTGATGATAGTTGGTCATCTTATTTGGCCAAATATCCTTTTGTAGTGGAACATTCTCCCAATTGTTCCTCCACAACTTGCTCCAACATGAGCCTCAATTTCCATTTCTCTTCCTTGACATCTTGTAGGGGCCTTCTAAGCTCTCCATTATCTTCTTAAATGCAATGGTTAATCTATTCCAACTCTTGAAGTACTTCTCACTCCAACCCTTTGCCCATGATGACATTCCCAATCCCTAGAAAAAAGGTCAAACCGCTTTCATACCACTTGATCTTAATATTTTTTAGAATACTTTCTTAAACAAAAATATTCATTGAATGACCTTACTAACACTTATATTTTCTTGTGAAACATGAGAAAGAACATACTTTAAACAAATTTTCACCAATCCATCAACATAATCAAGAAGTGTTTAATAAGAAAAAAGTATAATACAAGACATGATAATGGATTTCCCCCAGTCTGGACTACGTCTCCAGACCCTCGATCAATAGTCGGGAGGCCGCTTCATTGTTCTCAACAAAAGATAATGAATACATGGTAGATCTTCATCAACACAAGGAGGGATCTCTCATCTTGTGGGCAATATCTCTCCTATAAAGAGACGTTCTCCTACAAATAACTCTCACTGACTAAGAAGTTCTATTTAGATAAGAAAAATAAATTACTTGTCACAAAAGTGGCATAAAATAGAGACTCTCACATAACTAAGAATAAGTCCTCTTGAATCTACTGGTCAAACTCAAATCATACTGATAATCATCATAATATTCTCACAAATATGATATCAAATAATGTAAACATGACTACTTTATGATGAAGTGTCAATGTGCCCCTCTTTCAGCACTATACCACCTTGGTTTTCATGCAAAGGCTAAAGCGACAAATTTTTTTCAAGTATCTAGATATTTCTTCCATGCTACATCATACAAAGATCATTTGAACCTAAAAATCTAGATTGATCCTTTCACTGAAGGAAAAACAAGTGAAAGGCCATAATGCATCATTATGCCTCCCAATTTGACGATGGCCTGAAAATTAGATACTCAAATTAGCAGCAGTTGCCAATGGTTGCCCAAGGTTAAAGAGTATTAATATTTCTTATTGCATACATGTCACTGATAATGGTCTGACATCTCTCGCTCAAATGCAAAAACTTCACCACCTTGAAATCGAGGTTGTTCTGGGATTTCCTCTGCTGGTCTTTCTGCAATCGCTTTAGGATGTAGCGTATCATTGAATTGGATATGAAAAGGCGCTATGGTGTTGATGATGTTGGAATATTGGCTGTAGTCAGGTCATGTCAAAATCTGCGATAGGTGAATGTCTCATATTTCTCAATCTCAGATGTTGGGTTGTTAACATTGGCGAGTCTTAGATGCTTACAGAACATAAAGCTAGTTTATTTGAGGAATGTAACGATCAATGGTTTCATGTCCGCTCTGCTGGCTTGCAAGAGTTCGAAGAAACTCAAGCTTATTCAATCCTTAAAGTACAAATTACCACGAGTTGTGATTGAGATGTTGGAAGCCCATGGGTGCAATATTCGATGGATGGACAAGCCTTTTGTACGCTCATCTCAATTAAGTGTCAGTACTTGATCTGTTTTTGGAATTGTAATATATATCTCAGAGTTACTTTTCCGGGTATTATTTGTCAATAATAATAATGTATAATTCCCTTGTAAAGCATGCATAAAATTTTTAAGTTTGTTGCCTTGATTTTATAAGTTAGAAAGGTTGTGGCTCTATAAAAAAGGAGCGAAGCTATCAGTTAATGACTGATACTCCTGAAGCCAGTTCAAAGGAAATTGAAGCAGAGATTCAGGAGATTGCTGTCAAATTAGAGAGATTATCCCTAATGCCTGCATCCTCGCCATCAATTTCCCCCAGTCTGGATTACATCGGTAGGCCCTCCATCAATAGTCGAGAGGCCACTTCATTGATCTCAACAAAAGATAATGAATACATGGTAGATCTTCATCAACACAAGGAGGGATCTCTCATCTTGTGGGAAATATCTCTCCTATAAAGAGACGTTCTCCTACAAATAACTCTCACTGACAAAGAAGTTCTCTTTTGATAAGAAAAATAAATTACTTCTCGCAAAAGTGGCATAAAATAGAGACTCTCACATAACTAAAAATAATTCCTCTTGAATCCACTCGTCAAATTCAAATCATACTCATAATCATCATAATATTCTCCAAATATGATATTAAATTTTGTATACATGACTACTTTATGATGACGTGTCAATGTGCCCCTCTTTCAGCACTATACCACCTTGGTTTTCATGCAAAGGCTAAAGTGATGAATTTCTTTCAAGTATCTAGATCTTTCTTCCATGCTGCAACATACAAAGATCATCAGAACCTAAAAATTTAGATTGATCCTTTCAATGAAGGAAAAACAAGTTAAAGGCCATAATGCATCATTACGCCTCCCAATTTGATGATGGCCTGAAATTTAGATACTCAAATTCCAAAAAATACTATGTCATCGCGATCCTTGTGAAAAATCACTTCAAATGAGTACAAACTTGACTCCATTCCCACCTCCATACCTTCGCTGCAAAAAAAAAGGCCATAATATATCATTATACTTCCAAAAATGACGATGGCATGAAAATCTACTACTGAAATGAAAAACCAAATTATGTCATCACGATCCTTATGAAAAACCGATTCATATGATTATAGAATTGTCCCCATTTTGACACTATTAAATCCAAGCCTCCAAGGAATCTTTCAAATTCCAAAAATACTCCTCCTACGTTAAGGTTCCACACTTAAGGTTCTAAAGGGTCAGGGTTATGCCCCTAGTTCAAGGTTTTGTTGTCAAGTTCCACATGTTCATAGTTCCATTGATTTTTGTTTATATGCATAGTTCAATACAACACACATCTCCGCCATCAGACCACCACTACCTGTTGGAATGAAAATTCCTTTTTATTATATCCACTTGCGGGCAGGCATATCAATGCCCAGCCTGTAAGCTTATTGGTTGGTTGGTTGGAGATCATTTTCGTTTTCATGTCAAGGGTAATGTGCACGTATTATAACCATGCATATATGTGTTTTGGATATTGTTCAAAATGCAAAATATTTGATAAATACTAATTTTTTTTATGTTGCATAATTATTTAAAGGACATGAGAAACCCCTATATGAAAGTTAAATTATTTAATTTAAATAAATCATATTTTTTTTTATACAGGCTAGGAAGAGACTAAGATGGTGTCAACTCTAAAGTTGAATGGAAGAATAATTTTCCAACTAGTGGGATTCTATTAGCAGAATTGTATGACATTGGAATCGATAGAGCTTATATGGACCTACCAACTTATGTGGAAACATTTCTTTGTTATTTCGATTTGTCTTTCAGTTTTATTATATAGTCAATTTAGTATGAGGGAAAAAACTCAATTGAATATGGTGTATGTACCATTCTACAAACTACATTTGTTACAGTGTCATATTTCTTGTTGGACAAAATGTCATTTTTTTTTTCATTCGACATGTGAAGAATAAGTATATCTTTCATTTCTATTATATTGGTTTTATTTAACATTGTGTATATAGTATTTTACAAATTATGTTGGATAAAATTCCATTATAGATTAATATGGCACAATTCTGTTATCGTTCTTAATTGGACACATGAAGAATAATTTAGTACTTAATTTTTATTATATTATTAATTTAATATGCAACAAATAGTTAATTTAATATAACTGGTGTACCATTTTATAAATTATATTACCTATAAAGGATATTTTTTACATTCGACAAATTGTTCTTAGACAATATAATTTCATATTTCTTTATATATATATATGTGTGTGTGTGTGTGTGTGTGTGTGTGTGGTAGATGAGTGTTTACATGAAATTGATTATGATACTTATGTGTTTTCATTGTGTATGTTGAAAGATTGCAAACACACTGTATCAAGTGCTTAATAGTAAATGTAGTGAATAATGTTTCTCTCTTAAAGTGATGTATACCAATTCAATTGGAAAGCCATGTAGTGCTAGGGATGAGGATTAAAATAAGGCATTGATTGGTAAGATTTCTCCTCAAGTGTAAAGATACTAAAAGGGGTGGGGTCACCATCTATTTTTCTGAAAGGAAGCTTTGGTCAATCTATTCATGAAAAGGTTTGATTGAATTAGTATTTTTTATAGAATAATGTAGTGAATGATTCATTTTAATTTGTTGGAAATTCAATATTCAAAGGTAAGTCATTACCATGTGAAACAAATATTTAGAGACAATGTCTATTTAGTAGTGGCCATATAAATAATAATAACAATAATCTAATTTGAAGGTCATGGTCAAGACTAGACACCAAATTGATGTATGATATCACCTTGTTTGTGTGACAAAGGACCTAACTTTGCATCACAAATTGATTCCCAAAATCTCTGAAGGTGTACAAACTCCCCCTCTAGATTTAAACATGTGGTCTCATATGAGGAAGCACATGTCCTTAGCAATTAAATCCGTTCAATCTATAAACCTCCCATTTTGATAAAAATCTTACAACAAATACAAGGTTTCAAGCCAAATATGTAACTCTCATAAGATGGTTTTAGAATTACCCAAAGGGCCAAAAAATTATTTTTTTGCATGAGAATGGGAAAAATAATCTTTTGTAAGTGTCATCTTGTATGCCATTTTCATTTGAGATCATTTTCATTTTCATGTTAAGGGTAATTTGAATGTGTTATCAGCATGCATATATGTATTTTGGATATTGTTGTTCAAAATGAAAAATATTTGATAAATACTACTTTATGTTGCATAATTATTGGAAGAAACTCAGAAAAACCTATATGAATGTTAAATTATATTATTTAAATAAATTATATTTTTCTTTATGTGCTAAGCAGAGCCTAAGATGGAGTCAACTCTAAACTTGAATGGAAGAACAATTTTCCCACTAATGGGATTCTATTAGTAGAATTCTATGACACTCGAAACATTGCTTTGTTATTTCAATTTGTCTTTCATTTTTATTATATAGCAAATTTAATAAGAGGGAAAAACTCCATTGAATATGGTTTATGTACCATTCTAAAAATTATATTTCTTAGAGTGTGATATTTCATGTTCGACAAAAAGTCTTTTTTTTGTCTTTTTTTTCATTAGACATTTTAGGAATATATATGTCTTTCATTTTTATTTATTTCCTTTATTAAACATTGTGTATGTACTACTTTACAAATTACTCTGGATCAAATGCAATTATACACTAAAATGACATAGTTTTGTTATTTTTTTATTGGACATAGGAAGAATAATTAGGTCTTTCATTTTTATTATATTATTAATTTAATAGGCAACAAATAGCTAATTTAATGTAGTGGATTTACATTTTATAAATCATATTATTTATAAAGGATATGTTTTACATTGGACAAAATGTTCTTATACATTAAAATTTCATCATTCTTGTTATATATATGTATATATATTTTGTTAGATATGAAGAATAATTACTAATAGTGTATACATTAAATTGATTGTGATAATTGTATGTTTGAATTGTGTATGTTGAAACAATCTAAACACATTGTATCAAGTGATTAATAGTAAATGTAGTGAATAATGTTTTTCTCTTAAAATGACTTATACCAATTCAATTGGAAGACCATATAGTGCTAGGGATGAGGACTAAAATGAGGCATTGATTGGTAACATTTCTCTTCAAGTGTAAAGCTACTAGCATTGGTGGGATCACCACCTTCTTTCCTTAAAATAAGCTTTCGTCAATTTATTCATGAAAAGGTTTTATTGAATTAATATTTTCTTAATGTAGTGAATGATTCATTTTCATTTGTTTGAAATTTTATACTTTATAATGGCTAAGATCTATACTATTTAAAAAATTATTTTGATAACAATTAAAAGAGCTCCTCTTTGCTTCGTGATTATAATCTCTACTAATAGGGTCATTTATTCATGAAAAGGTTTTATTGAATTAATATTTTCTTAATGTAGTGAATGATTCATTTTCATTTGTTTGAAATTTTATACTTTATAATGGCTAAGATCTATACTATTTTAAAAATTATTTTGATAACAATTAAAAGAGCTCCTCTTTGCTTCGTGATTATAATCTCTACTAATAGGGTCAACCACACGAAGGTGGAATCTTATATGCCCACGAAAACATTACATTGTTTATATGGGGTTTTTTTATATATCAACATGTGGAGATGATTTAATTCTATTAATTTAATATGTTAAATAATTATTGTTGTAGCACTAATATTTATTAAAAATAATTTCTACTTATGATTTTTTGTAAATGTTCCAATTAAATTTTTAATGCTACAATGGAAAATGCCAAAAAAAAATGTTGAAATTATGCAGAAAATAAAAAATTACCAAATACATTTTTAAAAACAAGCAGAAAAATTACAAATCTTGAATTATAAGTAAAATTCAATATAATAAATAAACATTAAAATAGAATACAATAAACTATGAGACTTAATCTAATCATTTATTGACAAAACACACGCATATATTGACAAGATAGTTAGTAGACCTACTTGAGCAATTTCAAATGCAGTGGAATATAAAATGTAAACACATACATTAACCAGCAGACATTGACAAAACAATTGTCACTTTTATATGCAATTTCAAATGCAATGGAATATAAAATGTAAGCACATACATTAACAAAACATTCTCATTTTTATATGCAATTTCAAACAACACACAAAATTAAAATTTAGATGAAGATATATACAATTTTAAATTTTTAAATATTAAACACAAAATACAAATTCAAATAAATAAGAAAAACACATATTTTACAATTCCAAATAAGGAAACACACATCATACAATGTCAAGTCAATACAAAAACAAACACTCAAATATTAAATAAAAAAACACACAATATACAAAGTAAAACATACATTTTATATACAAACTCAAATTTAGGTTGAGAAATTAATTACAATCATAGTTCAATACAACAAACCCACAATTGAAATTTCAAAACACATACAATACACATTTTCGTAAATTAACGTCCCCACACACACACATGTGTGTGTGTGTGTGTGTGTGTATATATATATATATATATATATATATATATTTGTATGTGTGTGTGTGCAATTTCAAATAAAGAAACATAAAGAGTACAAGTTCAAACAAACAAACACACAATATATAAATTAAAATATACATTATGAGTACAGACTCAAATTCATATTTAAGACAACAAAAACATGATTACAATTTCAAACAATGCACAAAATTCAAATTTAAATGAGGAAATATATAATTTTGAATTTTTAAATATTAGGCACAAAATACAAATTCAAATAGGAAAACACATATTTTACAATTCCAAATAAGGAAACACACATCAGACAATTTCAAGTCAATACAAAAACTAACACTCAAATATTAAATAAACAAACACACACTATACAAAATAAAACATACATTTTATATACAAAGTCAAATTTAGGTTGTGAAATTATTACAATCACAATTCAATACAACAAACACATGATCACAATTTCAAGACACATATAATACAAATATTCATCAGTAAATATCCACACAGTCACTCACACATATATATTCAATTTCAAATAAAAAGAGATACGGAGTACAATTTCAAATAAATAAACACTCAATATACAAATTCAACTTAACAAACAACATACAATTTCAAATAACTAATTGTGCATCACACAATTTGAAGTCAATAAAAGAAAACACTCAGACATGCTTATGCAACTTTAAGAAAAAATAAAAACACAATATACAAATTAAAATATGCATTATGCATACACATTCAAACTCATAATTCAATACAACAAAAACACATGATTACAACATCAAACAACACACAAAATTCAAATTTAAAGAAGGAAATAAACATTTTTTTTGAATTTTTAAATATTAGACACAAAATACAAATTCAAATAGAAGAACATATACTTTACAATTCCAAATAAGGAAACACAAATCAGACAATTTTGAGTCAATACAAAAATAAACACTCAAATATTAAATAAGCAAACGCACAATATACAAAGTACATGTTCAAATAAACAAACACACAATACACAAATTCAACTAAACACACAACATACACTTTCAAATAACTAATTAAGTATCATACAATTTCAAGTAAATAAAAGAAAACACTCAAATATGCTTGTGCAACTTTAAGAAAAAATAATCTCACAATATCCAAATTAAAATCTTTACTACGCATACACATTAAAATTCATAATTCAATACAACAAAAACACATGTTTACAATTTAAAACAACACACAAAATTTAAATTTAAATAAGGAAATATACAATTTTCAATTTTTAAATATTAGACACAAAATACAAATTCAAATAGAAGAAAACATATTTTACAATTCCAAATAAAAAAACACACAATATACAAAGTAAAACATACATTTTATATACAAATTCAAATTTATGTTTTGAAATTAATTACGATCACAATTCAGTCAACAAACACACAATTGCAATTTCAACCCACATGCAATACAAATATTCATAAATAAACATTCACACACATATATATGTAATTTGAAATAAAGAAACATATAGAGTATAAGTTCAAATAAACAATCACACAATATACAAATTAATCTCTACATTATGCATATACATTCAAATTCGTAATTCAATACAACAAACACATGAATACAATTTCAAAATTACATACACATATTCATAAATAAACATTCATACAACCATTCACATACATATGGAATTTGAATTAAATAAAAATACAAAATACAACTCCAAATAAGCAAACACACAATATACAATTTTGTGTTGAAATAGAAAAGAAAATAATCATTCTCAAAACCACTCACATATATATTCGATTTCAAATAGGCAAACACACCACTGCACTGACCCACACACACACGCACAATTGAAAATGAACAAAGAAATATGGTACAATTTCAATTCAAAATATCAACATAAATACATAAAACATTTTCAAAATCACAAACATATATATACCAAACCAAAAGCAAACAAAAAAGCACCAATATGAATGGTTTGTTAATTAGAGAGATATTTAGTGTTGTCAAGTACATTGTGGAAGGTTGTCTAATTTGTATTTGGGTAAAATATTTTAATTTTTTTTAGTTAAAAGTGTGTTTTTGGTTAAATGCAATTGTAATAAGTGTTATAATATAAATAGATGATCATGTAAGTGTAAGATGACGTTCTTCAAATATAAATGGTATAAAGTAAATGCATCTTAAAAAAATGTGTTGTGACGCATATGAGTTTAAAGAAAAGTAATCAACACAATAAAAAATAACTACACTACTCAAAGAAAAATGGAGCCCAATCTCCTTGAGAAGTTGGAAGGAGTTTAGCCCATTCCATAAAAAATAATTTCTCTTACAATATTTGAGAAAAGAAAAAAATATATATAACGACACAATATTTATTTTGGGCAAAATTCTTTTTGCCTGTAGTGCCATACAAGTATTAGAGAAAAACAATATATTTTTAATAAGATATAACAAAAATTATCAATTTCCTTTTTATATAAAAAGAATGATCCTCTCTATCACATATTTAAATAATGAAAAGAAATATTAATTTACTTTCCTTCACATTTTTTCTAACAGTATAAGTCATTTCTAGAAATAACTCCGTAATATAAGAAAAAAATGTCCATAAAAAGATATTATTAATGAGATATAAGATGAGAGTTTTACTTTAATTTTTCCATAGTCCACAGACTAATAAACATAATTTAAATAAAAATATATATTATGAATCATGATTATATATGTAATTAATGGTATAACTAAATTTGATTTTTAAAAAGAAGGATAGGTTATTCCAGTTCCGAAAAATAAAAAGTAAAAACCAATTCATTTCGTCTTATCTGACTTTAACTATCTCTAGAAAAAACTAATACAAATGGTAAGAGGGAGGGACATAATTGAGGGGCATAATTGACTCTCCAAAGAAGGTTGTAACTGATACAGGAGGATTGAAGTGAAGCGAAACAGAGCTATATAACATACAATTCCCAATTGACGCGAAAGAGCTGAGCTGAGATGCATTATTATTATTTTTTAAAAAGTTGAATACACCAATGATAAAAAGGAGAGTTGTATTAATATTTTGAAAATGTATGCATATTATTAATTTGAAAAATTAATAAACCGGTGAAAAGGAAAGGGTTTCAGGGTAGGGTTAAAATTGTTTCATGGTAGGGTTTTTTATTTAGTTACAGATAAAAATTACAAGGTTCAAAACCATGGACTGAAGCAGCACATTAACACAATGTATCTGCCTCTAACCAGCACGAATGGTACACGGCCTCGCTAATACCGGAGGGAAATAAATGAGTAGAAATGGTAGACGACTGGACTGGACCGGATTTGATGGGGCGTTGAATCCCCAAAGAAGGCGAAGGTGAAAGCTGTAATGTAATGTAACTGATTCCGGAGGATTCAAGCGAAGGAAAGCTATATATATATAATAGAGAATCCCCATTGACACAGCTGAGTTGCATTATTATTAATAATTTAAAAGTTGTATAAAGCAGAGATAATAAAGAGCAACTCACTGTATGTATGTATTATTATTAATTTGAAAACGTACATTATATATTAATTTGAAAATTTAATAAATAGGGTAACTGTAAGCAGACGAAGTTTTAATGAGGTGCGTTTTGAGTTTAATTGGCATGTTAACATTGTTTCAGGGTGGGCTTTAATTGGTTACTTATAAAATATATAAGGGTTAAAAACCATGTATTACAGTATCAAATAACACAATACAAAGTAAGTTATAATAAAAAATACTACGAATTAAACTTATACACAGCACAGCAAGCAATAATAAAAACCCTCGGGTTAAAATAACATACGGCGGAAAATACAGTGAAAGAAGCCACAGGTTAAGCTAAATCCAGAGATATGCGTGGATTGAAGCAATGAATGAAAATATTAATGTAATAGAAATGGTAGGGTAGGGTAAAACCATTGAGTGGAAAATAGAACCCATCAACGGTAAAATTCCTCGAAAGAAAACAGAGCCTTAAATCCAGCTCATGCACACGGCACAAGGGTATAACAAATTATAACAAATTATTGAGGAAACCGAGCCTTAAATCTATGGCTGGTGCACACGGCGCAATAAAAAACGCGTTAAAGCTAAAAACATGAGGTTGAACCAACACACAACACAACACAATATACCATATGAGTTATACCTGAAAGTGAAAAAAACCCAAGGGTTAAACGAACAAATAACACAATACACAGAAACCAAGTTATGTCCAAAAGAAAGCATGTGTTAAACTAATAAAGATGAGGTTATATTGGAGAACCAATACACAGAAACCAAGTTACGTCCAAAAGAAAGCATGGGTTAAACTAATAAAGAAGAGGTTATACCGGAAAACCACAAACTAAATTAAACTAGAATGGGTTAAACTAATAAAGAAGAAGCTATACCGGAGAACAACAAACTAAACCAAACTAATACGCAGCACATTAAACCCAAATACAGAGCTATGGGAAGTGATTCAAAAATGCAGTGATGCTTGAATTCGCAGGGGATGGGATAAATTCGTGAAGCTACAGCCAGGGACCGATTGAAGTTAAACTAAACTAATATGCAGCAAATTAAACCCAAACACAAAGCTATGGGAAGTGATTCAAAAAGCCAGTGATGATTGAATTGGTAAGCGACGGGGTAAATTTGTGAAGCTAGATCCAGAGACCGATTAAAGCGATGAAGGAAAAATAAAATGTAATAGAAATTTTCGAGGAGGCCGATTGAAGAAAAAATTAAATCTATTAGAAATTTTTGAGGTGGAAGCAGAGCCTTAACCTAATTCAAAGGAGACATACACATACATGGCCATCTCTACATACCTCGAATTGGGATTCGATTTCATCTGTTCAGCCAGATAATTGGGATCTACGAGGTAAGTTTTGAACAGTAGCAACATCAACCACCTATTTCCTTGTTTTCATTAATTTCCCTGAACAAACGAAAATACAAGGTTATGAAACGGAATTAGTTGTCACAGCTGAGCGCACAGATGAACAAAATCACTGAACTGAAATTAAATAGAATGTAATCCATACCATTCCCGAGAGATAATTGATCTCTATGAAGGAAAAAAACTGTTAAGAAACTCAACTTCCCTGCCCTGCCGAGATAATTGATCTCTATGAACGCAAAAAACTGTTAAGCAGCTCACCTGCCTTGCGCTACACTGCCCTTCTTTTGCCGGCCTCAGCCTCCTCCTCTATCCCACACAACCATGACTGACTCAAACATGAACTCGACCTACACTTAGACAGACAGACCCAATCTCAAACCACACAGACAGCCAAACACGCACAAGCATAGCAAGACGTGATATGGACAGAGGAGGAGGAAGATGCTGGAAAAATGATAAGACTTAATATATGTATAGGTAGGGATTCCCAGCACCGTTCAACGGCTACCAGAGTTTTACCGACTATACTTCCTCTCGAATCGTAGATAATATACCTGTTCCGTCTTCAATTTTAGAGTTCGTGTTTTTTTTTTAAATTTCAATTGAATCAGCGCCTTTTTGAAAACAGGTTGTTGAGTGGATGCTTTTTTCGTGCAGGTTGTTTTTGCTTTTTGGGTTGTTATTTTCATTAATGCTTGCTTTTCTTTTCATACCCTTCCAAACGCACATGTTACAAATAGGGCTTCAATTCATGGTTTTACCGTTTTTTATTTATTCACATAATTACGTATTGTGTATTCAATTCTGATTTTGATGTTTTATTTATTTTGGAGGATGTTGGAAACACTATGTTGAAAGGCTTGATGATTGGAGCATTTGCTAGACATACCATATTATGTTATTTATTTTTAATTTTATCTACTAGTTATATGAAATTTATTGGATATTAATATTTTTCTTTTCTTTTCTTTTTTAAATTGCAAAGCATCTTGACAAATTTGTAAAACTCGGTTTCAAAAGTTTTAAAAACAATAAATATTCACAGTGAAGGGGAATTAGTGTAGCAATATAAACGATAAAAATACAAATGAAAATGTGTATTCCCACGGGGAATTAGTGTAGCCATATAAACGATAAAAATACAAATGAAAATGTGTATGCCCATGTATTAGCAAATCCTTACAATGAGGGCGAGGTCTTCCATCTTGATAGGAGTTACACTTTTGAAAGCGGGAACAAATCTTTACAATGAAGGGCAAGGTCTTTTATCAAATCTTTACAATGAAGGGCAAGGTCTTTTATCTTGATAGGAATTATACTTTAAGAAAAGGAAATGAATCTTTACAATGAAGGGCAAGGTCTTTGATCTGGATAGGAATTAGTGTAACCATATAAACGATAAAAGTGCAAGTGAAAATTTGTGTGCCCACACATTAACAAATCTTTACAATGAAGGGCAAGGTATTCGATATTGATAGGAATTAGTGTAGCCATATAAACGAAATGGCTAGTAAACAAAACACTTACGTCATGATATATATCACATTACCAAGAATAAAAAAATCATGAAGATCTCAAAACCCATAATTAAATCTAATCAATTCTCTAGAACGTACCCATTTGCTTTTCCTTCATCTCCCAAGTAATATGTAGGTCTTTATGAAGATGTTGATGAGCTCTAATGTGAATGCTAAAATTCAACATAAGGAAGCAATTCCTCTTGATTAGCAAAGGTTGACCTTTGTTGGGATAAGAAACCTTGAGATACACTTTTACACGTTTATCCTAAAGGAATTGACTCTCTCATGAGATCTTTTTTTATGTGCTGGTATGCAAATTTTTCTCAATCACTTCAACCTAAGAGTTAGAAATAATTGACATTGTTAAGGAACACATTTAAGATAAGGATGGAATTTCTCCATAACCATATAGGTTGATCTCTCTTGATAAGCAAGGGAAACTCCTATAACTCAGGGAAGATTACTGGCCTTAACAATGGTGTAAAAACTACATTTAATGAGGTTGGCACCATTGTCACAAATAGTGGAAGAAAAGATGTTCCAGAGAAGTATAATCATCCGTTGAGCTTTCTTGACAAGTATGGGCAACTCCTATAAGTAAGGGCTAGATTATTAGCCTTAAAAATGGTGTAAAAAGTACATTTAATGAGGTTGGAACCATTTTCACAAATAGTAGAAGCAAAGATCTTCTAGAGAATGATACTCATATTATTATTTCATGTGATATAGAAGTTGGTTAATATTCTTTCCATTTTTGTTTTATACCTATTTTAAACAGTCAATAAGGTATAACTACCAAAATTTTCTCATGTGAATCAGTTATTGTGCTTTGATTTTATCTCCACCTATATACTCATCATATGAAGTTATCTAGTTGTTGTAATTATTTGGAGGCTTTTTGCCCCTTTGTGTCTTCCATAAACATTTTCTATCTATTATTCAAATAGCATTGTTGTCAATTTTACTTATCTAGGAAAGAAACTTCCTAAGTTATTTTATAAATGTAATTGAATATTTTTTATGAACCCTAATGTAGATTTACTGTAATAGGAGGCACTAGGATGGTTGGAAAATATTTTAATCAGTTTCTGTCAACTACAAGTCTATATATTTTCTATATATTACTATTTAGTATTCACAGTTCTCAACTATAATTACTCTTCCATTTTTTAAGTTAACCCAATGAAAAACACTTTCTTTTGCTTTATTTCCTAACAGTATTTGGGCACTAAAGAAGACTTGAACACATTTTTAATATCTAAGATTTCAATTATTTCCCTCTTTTGCATGGCTACTATTCTCAATGTCCCAATTTGATATGGCTTATTGAAATTTGTGATTTCTTTCCCTACAAACATTTTGATTTGATCTCAGGTGTGTGCTTAATAGTTTTCTCAAAGTACGTATTTCATGGTCAACATTATAAGTCCTTAAGTTAAAATCCAATTGATTTAGCTTGATTGCATTTATGTATTTAACATTCATGAAAACTACTATGATAAGGCTCTAGGAGTTGGTGTTAAGGAAACACATGGGTTGGTTATAGGGAGATTGTTTGTTTCAGTATATATGGTGGACAAGATATGATTTTGGTAATGGCAAGTCCTATGTATGCATGAACATGCTGGATGGTGGTGAAAATGTCTTGTTTGTTAGTGTTTTCCCCATTTTTAGGGGACTCATTTATTCAAAGTGCTAGTTGGTTTTTGCAATTTTGAATGAAAACAAACAGAAATTTACAGTATTAGCCCAAGGAAACATCTTTCAGTAATTAATGATTTCACTTATAGAAAATCATGGTAAAAAATAGCGTTGCATGCAATGCTATTAGGTTGATACTGTACAAGACTTACGCATGAAAAATGACAAATAATTTCAAACCTTTTACTATGTAGATAGAGTATAATGTCCAATAATTTCACACAAGTTCCTAGATAATGTTATAAGCTAGTTCAACTTTTATCTTTGATGGTTGATTGCTTGTAGCAAAAATTTCTATTCCATGAATACATATTTCCCTTCCATGGCAACTTGGAATCATTCTTGTGGAATTGTATTATTTTGTCATGTTCAATAGTTAATGTGTTGCATTGAAGCATAATGATAAAATGTTATCTCATTCTGTGAAAACAAGACTATCATAATTGGTATATCCTTTGCATTTTTTCTTCAATCATTTCACCATCCAATTTGGGAGCGAGTTGAAGAGAATCTATTTGAATTTGTCACAACTACTTTTAATTACAAGGTATTTGTGTTGTCTTAACAATTAGTTCTTAGAACTCATCTTAGGTGCATCATTTCTTTTCCTCTCTTAGGTTCTTTTTAATTTTTGAGTTGTTTTCCTTACAAGTCTATGCCCTTTCTTCAAAACATGAACAAAATATTTTTTTTTTGAAAATAAAATAAATGATTACATCTTTAACCCTTTAGTTATGCTTGATGGTAAATTCAAAACAAGAAACAAGTAGTACAAAAATCCACCTTAGTATGTATTATCCTATGGTACTTTTTTTTCATTTTTAGTTGTTTGAAATAGTTCGAAGAGTCGATTTTTTGGTAAAATATTTCGAAATTAGTTTTCACAAAAATTTTGTGATACATGAAATGGTTATAGATTTACCACTTTGGCTATGCATGATGGAAAAGTCAAACCTAATAAAAACGGATATCTTAGTATGCATTAATCCATGGTACCAATTTTAATTTTCATTGTGTTTGAAATAGCCTTGAGGAGAAGGATTTTTTAGTAAAATATATGTGAATTAGTTTCCACGAACTTCATATCTTTTGGAATTTTGTAGATTGTCAAGCATTTTTTTTTTTTTTTTTTAATTTACCTTCAAACATGGTATTGGAACCAAAGTTTATTTGTGGTTATAGGGATAGAGAAGGAAAATTTATCTCTTAGTTGCTTCGATTTCTTTATTGAAAATATTGTTTGACTTTCATATACCAATTTTTTTTTTGTTTAGCATGACTAAGTAGAGTGAAAAATGAGATAATATTCATGGATAGTGTATGAGCTCTTGGTAGAATAAACAATTTTCCAATGTGTAGATAAATTTTTTGGGTGTAATATTTAGAGTGGGTTAATATTCAATGGTTTTTCAAAATAAAAAATAAAAATAGTTGTCAATTTTGACATTCTTTTTTAATTTATTTGCTCAATGTTTATACTTCAAAATTATTTTAACTTAAAAATCATTAGAACTCTCAATATTTTTACGAAAATATCATTAAACATTTTACATTATGCATATTAGGGAGTACTAATGTTAGACAAGGTTTACAACCTTTAAAACAA